>CABHPR010132125.1:0-47500 GCA_902168415.1 Peromyscus melanophrys | reverse complement strand
TAAGAGGCAAGTTCATAGCACTAAGTGCCTAAATAAAAAAAATGGAATGATCTCATACTAGTGACTTAACAGGACACTGGAAATCTCTAATACAAAAAGAAGAAATCATGCTCAAAGGAGTAGATGGCAAGAAATAATCAAACTAAAGACTTAAATCAATAAAATAGAAACAACAATATAAAGAATCAATAAAACAGAGTAGGTTCTTTGAGAAAATCAATAAGATTGACAAACCCTTATCCAAATTAACTAAAAGGTAGAGAGAGAAAATACAAATTAACAGAATTAAAAATGAAAAGGGGGACATAACAGGATACTGAGGAAATCCAGAGAATAATGACATATTTAAAAAACCTGTTGTCTTAGTCACTGTTCTATTGCTATGAAGAAACACCATGACCAAGGCAACTGTTTCAGAGGTTTAGTCCATTTTCATCAGGCAGACATGTTGCTGGAGAAGTAGCTGAGAGTTTCACATCCTGATCCACAGGCAGCAGCAGAGAAAGACAATGGGCCTGGCTTGACTTTTGAAACTTTAAGGCCGACCCCCAGTGACATTTTTTCTCCAACAAGGCCACACCTCCTAATCCTTCTCAAGTAGTGACACTCTCTGAGGACTAAGCATTCAAATATGTGATTCTATGCCTGCCATTCTTATTCAATCCACCAAATCTATACTCAACCAAATTGGAAAATCTATAAGAAATGAATGATTTTCTTGATACAGTCCACTTACCAAAGTTAAATCAAGTTCAGATTAGTAATTTACACAGATCAATAACCCATAGTGAAATAAAAGCAATCATTCAAAATCTCCCAACTAAAATAGCCTGGACCAGGACTAGTTATAAAACTAAAAAGTGTCAGAGTATAATTCTACAAGACTTTCAAGGAGAGTTAATGCCAATACTCCTCAAATTATTCCACAAAATAGAAAGGGAAGGAATATTTCTCAGTTAATTTTATGAGGCCACAGTTACCCTGATACACAAACTACATGAAATCAAACAAAAAAAGACAGTTATAGACCAATTTCCCTTATGACACAGATGTAAAAATTCTCAATAACATATAAAACAAATTCAAGATCACATCAAAAAGATCATCCACTATAATCAATTAGGCTTCATCCCAGAGATGCAGGGATTGTTCAATGTATGAAAATCTGTTAATGTAATCTATTATACAAACAAACTGAAAAACAAATCCATATGATCATTTCATTAGATACAGAAAAGGCCTTTGAAAAAATTCAACACCACTTCATGATAAAAGTCCAGGAGAGATCAGGGATACAAGGGGCACACCCAAACATAATAAAGGCAGTTTACAGCAAGCCTATAGCAACCTCAACTTAAATGGAGAAACACTCAGAGCAATTCCACTAAAATCAGGAACAAGACAAGGTTGTCACTCTCTAATACCTATTCAATATAGTACTTGAAGTTTTAGCTAGAGCAATAAATAAGACAACTGAAGGAGATGAAAGGGATACAAATTAGAAAGGAAGAAGTCAAAGCATGTTCATTTAAAGTTGATATGATATTATACATAAGTGACCCTAAAAATTCTGCCAGAGAACTCCTACAGCTGAAAAACACTTTTGCCAGGCAGTGGTGGCACACGCCTTTAATCCCAGCACTCGGGAGGCAGAGGCAGGTAGATCTTTGTGAGTTTGAGGCCAGCCTGGTCTACAGAGCGAGATCCAGGAAAGGCGCAAAGCTACACAGAGAAACCCTGTCTCAAAAAACCAAAATAAAATAAAATAAAATAAAAAATAAGAATAAAAAGAAAAAGAAAAAGAAAAAAAGAAAAACACTTTCATCAAAATGGTTGTATATAAAACTAACTCCCCCAAATCAGTAACTCTACTATATACAAATGACAGACTGAAAGAAATCAGAGAAACACCTTTCACAATAGCCTCAAATATAAAATATCTGCAGTAACTCTAACCAAGCAAGTAAAAGACTTGTATGATAAAAAAACTTTTAGGTATTGAAGAAAGAACTAGAAGAAGATATCACAAGATAGAAAGATCTCCCATGCTCATGAATAGGTAGGTTTATTATAATAAAAATGGCCACTCTACCAAAAGCAATCTAAAGATTCAATGCAGTCCCCATCACAATTCTTCACAGATCTGGAAAGGACAATTATTGGCTTCATACGGAAACACACACACACACACACACACACACACACACACACACACACGACAGGATTGCTGAAACAATTCTGAATAATAAAAGAATTGTTGGAGGTATCATCATCCAAGATTTAAAGTTGTACTACAGAGCTAAGTAATAAAAGAGCATGGTAATGGCACAAAAACAGACACATTGACCAATGGAATCAAATTGAAGACTCAGACATAAATCCACACATGTATGGACATTTGATTTTTGATAAAGGAGCCAGAAATACACACTGGAAAAAAGACAGCATCTTCAGCAAATGGTGCTGGTCAAACTGATGTCTGCAAGTAGAAGAATCCAAATAGATCCATACTTACCATGCTGCATAAAACTCAGCTACAAATGGACCATATAACTCAACATAAAGCCAGATAAAGTCAACCTGATATAAGAGAAAGTTGGGAATTGCTTTGAATGCATTGACACAGGAGATAACTTTTTTAACAGAACACCATTAGCACAGGCACTAAGATCAGCAATTAATAAATGGTACCTCATGAAAAGTTTATGCACAACGAAGGACACCATCATTCAGACAAAGTGGAAACCTACAGAATGAGGAAAGGTTTTTTTTTTTTAATCAATTATACATCGGATAGAGGGCTAATATCCAAAATAAATAAAGAACTTAAGAAATTGGAAATCAAGAAAACAAGTAACCCAATTGCATGGGACTGACCTAGGCTCTCTGTATGTATGTTACAGTTGTGTAGCTTGGTCTTCTTTTGGGGCTCCTAACAGTGGAAGCAGGGGCTGTCTCTAACTCTGTTAACTGCTTTTGGGACCCTTTCCTCTTCCTACATTGCCTTGTCTAGCCTTGATAGGAGAAGAGGAGTCTAGTCTTACTGCAACTTGATGTGCCATGGCTGGCTGATATACAAGGGAGGCCTGCCCTTTTCTGAAGAGAAAGGGGGAGGAGTGGGTGGGAGAAAGAGGGGAGCTTGGAGGGAGGGACTGGGAGAAGACAATAGAGGGATGGAAAATGTGATTGGGCTGGGAAAATTAATTAATTAAAAAATTAGAAAAGGAAAAAAAGGGTACAGATCTAAACAGAATTCTAAAAAGAGAAAATTCAAACGGCTGAGAAACATTTAAAGAAATGTTCAACGTCCTTAGTCATCAGGGAAATGCAAATAGAAACTGCTTTGAGATTCCATCTTACACCTGTCAGGATGGCTAAGATCAATAGTGATAACTTGTGGTGGAGAGAATGTAGAACAAGGGGAACACTCCTCCATTGCTGGTGGGAGTGCAAACTTGTACAGCCACTTTGGAAATCAATATGGCAGTTCCTAAGAAAATTGAGAATCGATCTACTTCAGACCCAGCTATATAATTCCTAGGCATATACCCAAAAGCTGCTCCATCCTACCACAAGGGCACTTGCTCAACTATGTTCATAGTGGCTTTATTCATAATAGCCAGAACCTGGAAACAACTAGATGTCCCTCAACCGAAGAATGGATAAACAAAATGTAGTTCATTTATACAATGGAGTATTACTCAGCTGTTAAGAAAAATGACATCATGAAATTCTCAGGCAAATGGATGGAACTAGAAAAAAATCATCATTGGTTTAGATAGCCCAGATCCAGAAAGAGAAATGTAGTATGTATTCACTCATAAGTGGATATTAGCAGTTAAGTAAGTAATAACCAAACTACAACTCATAGACCCAGAGAGCTTAGGCAAAGAGGAAGGGGTGGGTCTCAGGGTAACACATGAATCTCCTTTGTAAGGAGAAATAAAATAGATTTTATAGGGTTGAGGGGGAATGAGAGCAGGAGGGATAAGGTTGTTGGGGGAGATGGGATGGGAGAGTTTGAGGAGAGATGGCTTGAATTGGGAGCATTTGAGGAGTGATGTGGAAACCTAGTGCAATAAAAATGTCCTGGAATCTATGAGGGTGATCCTAGTGAGGACTCCTAGTAATGGTGATATAGTCTCAACTGGCCTTGTAGTATAGTTAGGCAAGGCTTCCAGTCATGGGCTTGGGTTGCATTCAGTTGAGCTGTTCATTGAGGGGGTCCCATGGAAATTCCCCAAAAAACCCAGGCTGATTTTAGAGAGTTGCTCTCTGAATACTCTCAGTGGGCTGCTATTGCTGAGGACAACATCTACACAACACAGCTCATTAAACATGGAGAGATTGAGATGGTGCCTGCATGGAGCCTTCATCCCTATGTTCCAGTCTTATTGGTACAGGAAGGTACTCTTCAGGCTATGGAAAGAGAAATGTGGACGACAACACAGCCACAAATCCCTCAACCTATAATCTGTCCTGCCTGAAAGATGTGTTGGGCCAATGGTGGCACAGAAAGTATAGGAATGGCCAACCAATGACTGGCCCAACTTGAGGCCCATGCCACAAGAGGAAGCCCATGCCCTACACTACTGGGATGGTCAGGAACTGGAGACCGGATAGCCCAGACACCTAGGGTGGAAACACGCATGACTGCTCTAAAAAAAATTAATGTAATGGTTCTTAATGATATTCTCCTATACTCATAGATTGTTCCCTTGTCCAGTAATCATCAGAGAGACTTCCTCCAGGAGTACATTGGAGCAGGTACAGAGACCCACAGACAGACATGTAGAGAGAGAGTCTAAATAGGAGGTCTCCATATTGCTGGGGGATGTCTTTCTGTATGTTGTGAATATGTGTTGTTCCCATTGGTTAATAAATGGACTACTTTGGCCTATGGCAAGGCAGCTTATAGCCAAGCAGGAAGTATAGGCAGGGTAAGTAGATGAGGAGAATTCTTAGAAGAGGAAGGGTTGAGTCAGGCAGGAATCGCCAGTCAGACACAGAGGAAATAAGATGACAAGGCAGAACTGAGAAAAGGTACCAAGCCATGTGGCTAAACATAGATAAGAATTACGGGTTAATTTAAGTGTAAGAGCTAGTAGTAATAAGCCTGAGCCAATGGCCAAGTAGTTATAATTAATATAAGCTTCTGAGTGATTATTTTATAAGCGGCTACAGGACCTTGGTACCAGGCGGGACAGGAGAAATCCTCCGACTATATCCACTGAATCAACTAAGCAGGGTGCAGATGGGTTCACAGAGACTGAAGCAGAAAGCACAGGGCCTGCCTGGGTCTGCACCAGGTCCTCTGCATAAATGTTGTGACTGTTAACTTGGTGTTTTTGTGGGACTCCTGTGGGAGCAGATGTGTCTCTGACTCTTTTGCTTGTTCTTGGGACTCTTTTCCTCCTGTTGGGTTGCCTTGTCCAGCTTCCATGTGATGGCTTTTGTCCTGTTTTATTGTATTTTGTTTTGTCATGTTTGGTTGTTTGTCTCTTGGAGGCCTGCGCTTTTCTGATGGGAAATGAAAGGGAAGTGGATCCCGGGGAGAGGAAAGGTGGTGGGCAGTTGGGAGGAGTGGAGGGAGGGGAAACTGTGGTCAGGTTGTATTGTATGAGAGAAGAATCTATTTTCAATAAAAAAAATACATATGGGGATTTTAGAAAACTACCAAAGAAAGAATCATTGTATTTCTTTCCTAAAATGATGATTTAGCCCAGCTGTCCCTCTATACATTTTACATACTACTAAAGGATAGGAGAGGGAGTGGAGAGGAACTGGGAGGAGTAGAGAGAGGGGAAACTGTATTCAGATTATATTGTATGACAAAAGAATCTATGTTTGATAAAAAAGGGGAAAGTAAAAAAAATTAATTAATTTAAAAGAATTATACTAGTCTAGCAAAGTGGCAGTTGTAGGTTATTTTCCATGGTTCATGACCTCATTAGCCCTTTAAAGCTGGCTGAGTTTCCAGTACTGGACATGATTTCCCTCCTGTTGAATGCATCTTAAGTCCATTATACAGCTGTTGGTTGCTACCACCATATGAATGCCACTTATTTCACTTTTGTGCACCTCTTGCCATGCTGGTCATTATAGTGATTCATAGATATTGCATCTACATAGTACTATTAATGTTTCCCTCCTTTGGCAGCTTGCGTAATATTTCTGGAACCATAGAAGCTAAACCATAGGAAAGAGGCTTAAATTCAGATCCAGCTTGCCTTATTTAGGGTTTACTGTGAAGAGATACCATGACCATGGCAACTCTTATAAAGAAAACATTTAATTGAGGGTGGCTAACTTACAGTTTCAGATGTTTAGTCCATTATGATCAGGAAGGGGAGCATGGTGGCATGCAGGCAGATATAGTGCTGGAGCTGAGAGTGCTTACATCTTTCAGGCAATAGGAGGTCTACTGACTGTCACACTGAGAGAAGCTTTGAAAAAAGAGACCTCAAAAAGACCCCTACAGTGACACACTACCTCCAACAAAGCCGCACCTCCTAATAGTGCCACTCCCTTTGGGGGCCATTTTCTTTCAAACCACCACACATCTAAATCATCCAAGATGTGTTCTAAGTGTGCAGTGTCTTCAGCAATAGGGAAAAGTAACCAAAGGCCATATCAATAATCTATACTGTATTGGGAGTCACTTGGACTACCTTGACCAATCATTTGATAGATTTCTTGTACCTGGTACTGGAATTTTTGTTGGTCTACGGCTCTTGTGAGGAGTATTATCAGCTCAAGTGGCTTAACTTCCTTCAAGATGAGTGTGTTTAATATATTTACCTAAAGTTGTACACTATACATTAATATATATGTACACAAACAAACACACATATATATATATCCTTATATGTATGATGCATAATTTTAGGTAAATATAAAATAATATAATTACTTGAGACATTATTAAACAGCCTTGGTGTTATTTGTCCTTCCTTATCCTTCTGAATTGACCTCTTTCCCTCCTTCTCAGTTGGAGCCCCCTTCCCATTATTCCATTTCACCTGTATCCTGTTATTCCCATCCCAACCTCTTGCAACCTTTATACTTTGCTTGTTTCTGTGGTTACTCTGTGCTGTATACTCAAATCTGAGGATCTGAAGCTAGGAACCCAATGAAAGATAACATGAAGCATTTGTCTATCTGGATATAGGTAACCTCACTCAATCTAATCTTATCTGGTTCTATCCTACCTGACAATTGCATGATTTTATTTTTTCTGTACAGTTGAATAGCATTACATTGCATATGTACTACATTTTACTAGCCATTCATCTGTTGAATGACATTTAGCTTGTTTCCATTTCCTGGCTACTGAGAAGAGGGTGGTAATGAACACTGCTGGACAATATCTGTTGAGTAGGATGTCACCAACACTAACTTTTAAAAGAAATGAAGTTTTCTAAAATATACACAGAATTTCTCTTTAAGTCATCATTCCTGAATTTCCTTACCCTTTGCTGAAAGGATAATTGCAAACTGCTTATATTCTCCATTCTTGCCAATTTCTTGCTCTTCTATTGGTTGCCTATTTATTTTCCTTGTTTGGGTTTTTTTTGGCATTGTTTTGTTCACCAACCTATCTTTTCACTAGTGTCAATGTCATTGCTGTTGACTAGGGATGTATTCTGAAGAGCTTCAATGTGGTCCTGGTTAAGCATGTGCCTTGTGAAAGTGAATGAAGTGGAGCTTCTCACTGCTGTGCATAGTTTTGTGACTCAAATATTAAAGTAAATTTGTAATTTATTTGATTGCATGTAGAAATGATTTGTAACAAGTTCAACTGAGCTCAGCAAACATTTTGTGCACCTACCATGCCCATTCTATCGACTTAGTTTTCAGGTGTAAGAAGGCATGTCTTTAAAGTGTTCAGTAACAAAATAACTTGAAGAGAAGAAAGAACCATAAGGAAAGGAAACTCTTCCAGGTTCAGGTTAAGCAGCAAGCAAGTGAGTTTGCACTGAAAATGCTGGTGCATCATCTCATCCTCAAACTAATCATCAATGAAAGGCAATGGGAAACTTCAAAGAGAACAGCACACCAGTTCTCTCCAATTAAAGTAATCTACTCAAATTGACCCAAACCAGATATTTCCTTTAATTTAAAAAATTATAATGCCTATTCACTTTAATCTTCTGGCGTATAATGAAATCAGAGTTACTGCCACTAATAAGACTGACATTACTAAGCCAGCTCCGAAGCAGCAGTTTGATGATGGAGTAACAATCACACAGAGTAGTTCTCCAGATGTTTCAAGAAAGACCAGCACCTCACTTGTTACAAAAGAACACTGAGGTATTTTGATTTAATTTTTATCCAAATGAAAACTGTAAAGCTATTTTTATGAAAATGTCATTGTATTTGGATTCAAGATTTCCCACGTTGCTCCAGTGACAAACTACAAGCCAGTCGCTCTGGGTACCAGCAATGAGCCCCTCCATGACCACCTGAATCCAATTTTGTTTCTCTACACAGGCATATATAACAAGCACACGAAATAGCGTCTTTTGCTCTAATGTCAAAGATAGCTGCACTATTACTTTGCCTTATCTGGAAAAATGTTTAGATTATTAGAAATATAGATAGTGTTTCCTTCATTTTTACAGCAAACATTAAAATCATGAAGGTATCTGTATGCTTACAAGTGACAACTTATGAGATACAATTGATGGCAGGGTTGACATAATATTTTATTCCATCTTGCAGTTATCTTTCTTTTTACACTACCTTTTGTTGTGAAAACAGATCTGGGAACAAATTCCATTTGGAAAAATAAATGTTCCTAAGCAAAATTGAGACATTAAAATTAACTGTTCCTTCTTTCGTCAGGCTGGCCCATAAAGCAGCTAAATACTCTAATCATACATTATGAAGTTCAAATATTAGATTCACTATTAGGCAATATTTTTAATTTAGGTGATAGCCTTCTGAAAGCTCTTAGATAGGGTCTCCTATTCACTTAAGCTTTCACCATGTATATACAGTAGCAAATCCTGAGGTTATGTGCAGCTGGAGCAGGAAGCTGGGAGGAGAGTTAAGGAGAGAGAATGGCTGTAATCTCAGTTGAAGATGTAATGACCTGCCCATACTCTTTTTCTATGAGTGACTACGAAGAAGCCTATCTTTTTAGGAACTGTGTAGCTAGTGACAGCTAATCTGTTTCAGATCTTAACAGCTATGCTGTGCCCAGAGTACAGCATCCCACCAATATGATGGTTTCTTTAAAAAGTAAAAACAGAGTTTTCATATTACTTAGCAAATCTTCTTGTCGATCTAAATATAAGTGCAATGAAATTACTACCCTATAATGATATCTGTAAATCCCATAATCATCTCCAGTATTTTATAAGCAGTGGCATGAAGGTTAAGAATTCAGGAACAGCCTGGGCTACATAGCAAGCCACATTCTCAACATTCCCTGACAGATTATTGGATAAAGGCTTTGAAAAAGAGGTATTGCTGTTGCTCATGCTATAGATGAATCTTGAGGATGTTGTGTTAATTAAGACAGGAACATATTCCTTGATCTTGTATCTAAAACTTAAAATTACCGTTAAATATAGAAAAGTATATGTCTGTGAATGATGACCAAAATTAAGCATTTAATATAAAACTACAAATATAGTTAAAGATAATGTATTGTTTTTCAGATTTTTTTTCTTAATAGCTAGATTATAACTACTGTTGCCACAAAGGAAACAAATGCTTAGCTTTGCACAATGATGCATATGCTGATTTGCTTCAATATAGTAAGTATATATCTGTGTGTGCATAATATTGTCATGTTTTATACCATACAGCGACAGAATAAATTTTGTTTTACAATACAATTACAAAAATCCTTCAAATCAGTTACCTAATTTCCTATCCTAGACTAAAAAAGAGAATACAATAATCCAAACTAAGGAAAATTAAATAATAACAAATAGCCAAAACCAAGAAATTTGAATATATGAAGACAGCATAGAAATCAATAACATGAAAAATTTTAGAAACAATGACAATGTCAAAACCACAAGCAAGACTGACAAAACTGAAAAGACAAGAGAGGAATCATCTATATCTGAAACGAAAAGGGTATATTCCTGCAGAATCTGCAGATAGCAAGATATCATAGTATGAAAAACTTTATTCTTACCAATTTGAAAACATAATATAAATGTACCTTTGCCTCAAAAAAAATGACAAACTTTCAAGGATCGAATAAGGTGAATATATAACCTAAATAGTCTTGTAACCATAATGAAAATTACTTTTTCTTAATTTTTAGACCCAATAAAGACATCTCCAGGTGGCCTGGCAGCTGTGGCGCACGCCTTTAATCCCAACATTTGGGAGGCAGAGACAGGAGGATCTCTGTTAGTTTGAGGTCAGCATGGTCTACAGAGCAAGTTCCAGGACAGGCTCCAAAGCTACAGAGAAAACCTGTCTCAAAACAAACAAATAAACAAACAAAAAACTAAAAAACAACAACAAAAACAAACAAATGACAAAAAAGACATCTCCAGGCTTGGATGATTTTTTTTGAATTTTATCAAACATTTTTAAATGATGCAAATTTTAAGCAATTTCTTCCAAGGGAAGAGACCATTCAGTACTTGTGATGCAATATTAAAATTATACAAGGGCAGCCTTATAAAGAAAACCACAGATCAATATAGCTTATGAATATATTTGTAAGTTCTTCAAGCAAGGGGATGGAAGGATGGCTCAGCAGTTAAGAGCCCTGACTGCTTTTACAGAGGACCTAGGTTTGGGTCTTAGCACCAACATGGTAGCTCACTACCTTCTATAACTCCTGTTCTAGAGGATATGATACCTACATGCACATGTGCAGATGAACAGCTATATATACAAAACAAAAGTAAGTAGGTATTTAAAGTCTCTAAGCAAATATTGTAAAAAGAAATACAACAATGTATAAAACATATGTGACAAATTAATATTTTACTTTCAACATATTCAACTTTGAATCATCATTTGAAAGTCAATAAAAAATATACCTCAGTAGGAAGGTAAACATGGAAACCAAGGTTTTATAAATTCATACACAGAGTTCACTTGAAAAAATTTGATGCAGATTCATGCCTATTTTTAAAAATCCTCTTGGCAATTTGAGAGGAAGTGTTCACTTTGATAAGCAGCACATATGTGAGACATTGATAACACCATATTTAATGGTGAAAATTAGTGCACTTGATATGGAAGCAGAGAAAAGATTTCCACTATTACCACTCTTTTCTTTCATATCACTGTGAGATCTACTCACTGCAAAAAAGAAAATACAGATGAGCAAAAAGCATAGACTCTAATGGAAGGAATAAAACAGTCACTATTTATAGATGTGATCATTTTCTACATATAAAATCCAAGAAATCTACCAAAAGGTACTAAATTGTTAATGAGATCGCTGAGTTGTTATATCACCATCAAAAACCAATCCCATTGCAATATACATAGCAAGGAAAGCCCTTCAACTCCAGAGATTAGGTATAGAGTAATGAACTATGGGGATAGATAGATCTCATTAGGAAAGAGAAATAAAATATAGTTATGGATGGATGGAAGGGGCTAGAATGAGAAGATAAAGTGAGGAGGGGGTAGAGGGAGATGAGGGAGAGAATATGGAGAGAGACATCTAAAACTAAGGAGCATTTGAAATGTAGTAGGAAAACCTCACATAGTAGAAACTTCCTAAAATATAAACATATATGAAGGCGATCTAAATGAAAGCACCAAATATTGGGTATAGTAGGCTTTCTCTGACTACCAACCCCCAAATCATGACACAAAGACATATTATTAATTATGAATGCTTGGCCTTATGCTTGTCCCACTTGTTCTTATAACTTCATTTAACCTATTTCTCTTCATCTATGTTTTGCCTCAGGTCTTTTAGCTTTCTTTCATTCTGTATATCCTGCTTTCCTGCTTCCTCCGTGTCTGGCTTACTGGCAGTTGCCTACCTGACTGGCTGGCAGCAGTTCTCTCCCTTTCTTTCTCCCTTGTTCTTTCTTCTTGAGCCTAGATTCCTCTTCCTAATTATTCTCTCTGCCTGCCAGCCCCACCTATCTGTCTATTGCCTAGCTATCGGAGGGTCAGCTTTTTATTAGACCAATCAGGTGCCTTAAGGCAGGCAAAGTAAAACAAATACAACACACCTTACATAGTTAAACAAATGCAGCATAAACAAATATAACACACCTTTCCATAGTTAAAATAATATTCTACAGCAATTGGGGGAGATTGAGCACCAACTGGCCATATCTTGTTGCCAAATGAAGCTTTCAGACTGGGTTACATCTAACTGAGTTGTTGGCCAAAGGTGTTCCATGGGAATCCCCAGACAACCCAGGCTGTTGCCGAGACTGTAGGTTGCTCTCCACAAACTGACAGCAAGGCCCCATTGCTGAAGACAACACCTACACAGCTCATTGAACATGGAGAAGTTGAACTGGTGCCTGCATAGAGCCTTCACCCCTATGTTCTAGAATCTTTAGTACAGGAAGGTACTCTGCAAACTACCAAAAAGGTCTGTGGCAGGCTTGGTGTTTACGTATCTCTTTTGGAACAAAGCTTGTGGAGTAACCAACAAATACTTGATTTGACTTAAAGCCCACTCCATGAGATAGAACCCATACCTGACACTGCTTGGGTGACCAAGAACTAGAAACTAGATAGAACAGGGACCCAGGGTTAAACCAAATGCTATTGTTCTACTAAAAGAATGCAGCAATAAAATGCCTCCTAATGACTTTCTGCTATACTCATAGATCAGTCCCTTGCTCATCCGTCATCAGAGAAGCTTCCTCCTTCAGCAGACGGGAACAAGCACAGAGACCCACAGCCAGATATTATGCAGAGAGGGACAGACTTTGGAACACTCAGCCCTAAACAGGATGTCTTCATCAAATCTCTCCCCCTCAGAGCTCAGGGAATCCTTACAGAAGAGGAGGCAGAGAGAATATAAGAGCCAGAGGGTATGGAGGGCACGAAGGAAACAAGGCCTTCCAAATCAACAGGATCTAACATCATATGAACTAACAGAGACAGAGGCTGCATTTGCAAGGCTTGCATGGATCTGCACCACATCCCCTGAGTATATATTATGCCTTCAATTTATTGTTCTTATAGGGTCCCTGAATGTGTAAATGAGTGGGTCTCTGATTCTTGTGCCTTTTCTTGGGCTCTTTTTCTTCTGGTTTTTTTTGTCCAATTCTGAAGTATTTATTTTGTTTTATCTTATTATATTTTGTTTTATTATTAACCCTTAGGAGCTCATTTGTTTTCTATTGGGAGATAGAAAGGGAGTGGATCTGGATGGGAAGGGAGATGAGGAGGAACTGGGAGAGTAGAGGGAGGAAAAACTGTAATCAGGCTATATTATGTGTAAAAAAAATCTATTTTTAATAGAAGGGAAAAAAGATGGTCTGTTACTCTGAGAATATTCATCAGTAAATATAAACTTAATAATAAAATTTGTATAGGCTCGGTGTATTGTAACTTACAAAATGGTAATGAGATAAATAAAAGAATATATAAAGCCATTTTGTTCATGAATTGAAATATTGAACACAATAATGATGCCAAGTTTTGTGAACTGATAAAAAAATTTCATATGGCTCGTAGCAAATATCCAGTTTTTTATTAATATGCAGATGGTCTCAAAATTATGATGGTTCAACTTGTTATACTTTTATTCTGAAAATATTCCAAAGTGATACATAGTCAAAGAAATATTATTTTGTGTTTTCAAATTTCATCTTTCTTAGGATTAGAAATGCAGCACATACAGTCTCAAGAAGCAGTCAGTCATGTGATCAGGAGTTTAAATATTTACAATATATTGATAAAATATGATTTAGAGTAGGTGAGGGGTTTTGAACTTATGATATTTCAATTTTTAATTTTTTTGTACAACACATGTTCTTTCTCCTTTCCTAAGTCCTCTCAGCTTCTCCCCAACCCTGTACCCACTGAACTTCATGTTTGATGAATTTATTGTGATGCAATCTCATCACTAATCAAGGGCCTATTATATATGAAACTAGGTAAACCAGACTTACAAATGTAACATGAAATAGTATATAGTAAATTAAAGCAATTACTCTATCCTCTATTACAGCTCACTATATATTACAGGAACCAATAACACTATGGTATTAGTAAGGGAATGGAGCCATAGATTAGTACGGCAGATTAGACTCACCCAGATATAGCCCTAAACTACATGCCTAATTGATTCTAATGAAAGTAATGAGATGAAGAAAATATTGCAAACCATGTCACGAGGGTGACTGTACAAGTATAGCAAAGAAAAATAAATTTAGATCTATACTTTACACTGTGTACAAATCTCAAGTTAAAATGAATGGTAGAATGAAATGTAAAACGTAGAGGTAAGAACTAGTGGCTGGCTGTTCTGCTTCTCTGATCTTTCAGCTTTCACCCTTGTATCTGGCTCTGGGTTTTTTTAATTAGAAGTCCATCTAAGATTCGAACAACACCAAGATTTATTTTAAAGTTTATTAGAATATTCAACATGGATGAAAAACATTGTTACATTTCATTGAAGAAGATATACAAATCACAACTGTAGATAATGAAAAGATTAGTACTTAATCAGTTATTAAATGAATGAAAATGAATTCCAAATGAGTTATAATCACACATTTATCAGAATGGCTTAAATCAATAATGACACAATATGGATGAAGATCAGAGAAACTAGCTAAATATCACATTAAAATGAGAATGGAAGATGGACTAGGCAGGCTTTAAAATAAACTTTAAATATAACTTTAAAATGAATCAAGTTTAGGGAAATAACAATACTAAGCTTTAAAACTCCTTATTTACTTATAGTCATTAAGATAGAAGGTATTAACATCACGATGGAAAATATATAAATGGAACAATATAGAATCTATAAATATGTTCACATATAATCCCTTGATTTAATAAGAGAGGCCAACATAATTCAATAAGACTACCAAAGACTTTTCAATGTGTTGGAACAGTTGGATACCGATACATAAAAATATGAACCCATTTCTCTCCTAGGACACAAAGGAAATTTGAGGTCCTGGAGAAAAGGCCCAGAATTTAAGAACACTGGTTGCTCTTCAAGGGACCAGTTTTCAATTTCCAGCACCCACACGTTGACTTATAACCCTGTGTTACTCTAGTTCCAGGTGATATAATGTTCTTTTCTGATCCCTTGGAGGCATTAAACACTCATGTGTTTCACACAGACAAATTCAGCCAAAGCATTCATACACATAAAGTAAAATAAATAAATCTAAAAACATTTTAAAGTTGATTCAAGACAGATAATAATAAAAGCTAAAACTATCACATTTCTAGAATAAAACATTGAAAAATATTTCACAATTTAAGCTGGTTTTTATTGAATTTACAAAAAGTGCACCTACCATAAAGGAAAAATGGTGAATGACATTTCAACAAAATTAAAAATTCTGCCAAAGTATTTTGTTTACTATATGAAAAACTATAGCCTTGGGGACTATATTCACAATGCATGTGTCATAAAAAGACTGTCTAAAGCAATTTATAAATAACTCCTAAAATATGACACTGAAAGAAATCAATTAAAATAACCCAGATACCTCATTAGACACTTCACAGAAGAAAATTTATAAATAATTAGTGCAAGAAAATCTGCTCAATGTAAGGATTTGTCAAGAAAAAAAGCATCTGAAATAGCAATGGATACCATTTAAGTGCTAAAATGGTTCATTCAAAAGAGTAGCTGTGGAAAATGTTAGTGAGGATGTGAAACAGGTGCAAATCATACATTGCATGTGAGAGAATAAAATTCTATAAACACTTTGTAAAATAGTTTGTTAGTTTAGCTTGTATAACTTTTACCATAACAATTAGAGCAATGCAAGCTCACATGAAGAGTTATATAATAATGTTCAAGATAAGTTTTCCTCAAGGCTGCTAAAGTCTATAAACAATCAATGTGTTCTTAAACAGTGGAAAGCAATGCACTACCAACATGCATAGCAATGAAAGATTGAACCAATCTCACCTCCCCAATATGTTTAAACCAAAGATGCCAGACGCAAAATTGTAAATAGTGTATAGTTTTATTTATATGAAGTCTTAGTAGAATCCTAATCATTTTGTTTCTCTTCTAGGTACTGGGGATTGATTGGAAACAGCCACAGGGGAAGTTCATAAAATGGCAAAAACTGTTCTTTATCTTAATTTGACTTGCTTTTGAGTAGATGTGGGTATTTTCAAAACCCATTTCATTTGGCACTTAAAATCCAGTCATTTTGTTATTATATGAATTAAAAATTCAAAAAATGAAAAGACATAGATTTTACTCCAGTTTAAATTCACATGAATAAATATTTTGATTTCAAAAAATCTTAATACTTAACCATGTTTGTTTAAGATTATTTTCATTGAATATTACTTGGACATAACTGTAGCAGGCTTCTTCTTTTAGGCCATCAACCAGCTCCCAAATGATGACATGGAGACGTACTAGTTATGAATGCTCAGCTTTATCTTAGCTGTTTCTCTTTATCTATGTTTTGCCTCAGGGCTTTTTATTTTTCTTTCTATATATTTTACTTTCACTGCTTCTCCTGTTTATATGTCTGGTGGCTGCCTGGCTTCTGGCTCCCAGGGCGTGTCCCTCTCTTTCTTCCTCTTTCTCACCTCCTTCTTCTCCCTCTTTCTCACCTCCTTCTCCCTCAAGCCTAGATTCCTCCTCTTACTTATTCTCTCTGCCTGCCAGCCCCACCTATCCCTCTGCTACCTAGCTATTGGCCCTTCAGCTTTGTATGAGACCAATCAGGTGCCTTAGGCAGGCAAGGTGAAAGCAACACATCTTTATATAATTAAACAAACAGAGCACAAATAAATGTAACACATATTTACATTGTTAACAAAGGCAGCAGAAACAAATGTAACTCACCTTCACATAGTTAAAGTAATATTACACAGCATAAACAAATGTAACACATCGTTGCCTAGTTAAAATAATATTTCACAACACATAACTACTCTGCTTCTTATATATTTATTACCTCAAAGTAAGCAGAATCTAAATAAGAAATGCTCCTGTAGATTGTCAGGAATTACTAATAAATAATATGGAGAAAAAATTCAAAAATGGCCAGAGAAAAAATGAGGAGGAATAATAATGATGTTCCAGGAGCTAAGAAAATTACCTTATCTTATACCACATATTCATGCTAAACAATGAAATACATATGGTACCACAAATAGACAAGCCATTTGAACAAACCACAGGGTCTAGATATAGACTCAAATAAAAATGAAACAATGTGAATAAAAATAGTCTTTATTATACACAGTTTGAGGCAACTGGGAAGTAATTTGGAATATATATAAAGGAATAATTCAGATCTTATGCTCTAGTACATTTCAAAGACTTGGAAATTTGATGACATAAGCATAAAAATATCCAACTGGGCCGGGCAGTGGTGGCGCACGCCTTTAATCCCAGCACTCGGGAGGCAGAGCCAGGCGGATCTCTGTGAGTTCGAGGCCAGCCTGGACTACCAAGTGAGCTCCAGGAAAGGTGCAAAGCTACACAGAGAAACCCTGTCTCGAAAAACCAAAAAAAAAAAAATCCAATTGGGACTGAGCATGAAAATAAGTTGATGTCTTTATTATTATTATTTTATGTGTATGAGTGTCTTGCCTGTATGTATAAATGATGTACATCCCTGATGCCTGTGGAGGCCAGAACAGGACATCAAATACCCCAGAACTAGAGTTACAGACAGTTTTTGAGCCATCATGAGGATTCTGGAAATCAAAGCTTGGTGGTTTGGAATAGCAACAAGAGCTGTTAACGGCTGAATCGTCTCTCAAGTCTCATTAATCTCTTTCTATAGTAGTGAAATTAGCTATGATTCATTCACATGACAGGATATAGCATTGCTATTGAGAAATTATATGGAATTTCTCTACACACTATAAAGACCTCCAGGTTATAACTAGTAAATGATACCATTTACAGAAAAATGTATACAATGTGTTAACTTTGCATTAAATGCAAATTTATTTTCATAAAGAAATATCAGAAGTATATGTATAAAAACCTGTAAAAAGTAATGTCACATGTTCAGTGCAAGGATGTTAAAAGATAAAGCTAAAATACATAAGGGTATTATATTAATTAAATGAAATAAAATGTATTTTATGAGAGTTATAGATGCTTTCTTTTTAGTTTAGTCATAAAATATTATTATTATGGGTTTCATTATGTTATTTTCAATGATACATGCTATTCTTTTCCTCCTCTGTTCCTTTCCCTCTATTGTCTGCCACCCTTTTATAACCTTCTTTATCCCCACAATTGCCCTGTGCTGCTTTCATTTCACAAGTATTCCATTTCCATCTCTTTTCCTCCCTCCCTCTCACTTGAGATTTCTTCCTGTCCTTTCTTTTGGTTAATCTTCATTGCCAATTTGCCTGGATTTATAATTATCAAAGAAACATACCTCTGGGTATATTCATGAGAAGGTTTCTAGAATGGTTTAACTGAGGAGGGGAAGCCCATCTTGAGTGTGGCAGCTCTACCTTGTGGGCTTGTCTCCTGTACTGAATAAAAAAGAGAAAGAGAACTGAGTGCAAGCATTTATCTCTTCTTGGTGCCTGCAGACACAAACTGACCAGTTATCTCCTATTTCTGCCACCGGGCCTTTCTTGCCGTGACGGACTAAATCCTCAAACTTAGTCAGAATAAACCCCTCTTTCTTGACATTGCTTTGTTAGATATCTTGTCACAACAGTGAGAAAAGGAACCATGATACTCTCTTATGGTCCCCTTTGTAGCTTCATGAGTAACTTATTCAATATATATTTTAGATAAATCAGATAATAGTCATTATTTATGAGGGTAATAAACAAGAACTCACTACACACACTCACACATTTTACATAGGGTATTATTTTTTTGTTATTGGACCCTGGAGTCTATTATCTATTTGGATTTTGATTTGAAGAGAAAGAAAGAAAAATGGATAAAGTGACTAGGAAGAGTTCCATTTCAGGGATTATATTTATTAAAGTATAGTGATGGCAATAAAATATGATAAATAATCTGAAGGAAAATGGGAACAGTGGCAAAAATAAAGCACACAGTCTTTGAAACTTGGAAAAATGCATGCTTTCATGAATGTACATTAGAAAAAATAAACTAAATGAAAAATCGGAATGAAGAGTCAAAGAATAAATTATAAGGGTAGGCTCAATAGAAAATGAAAACAAATATACTGGTGAAAGAGACAAACTCATAGCCGACATCATGCTACAAAGAGAAAACTCCAAGCAATTCCATCAGGAACAAGACAAGGCTGTCTAGTCTTTCTGGTTCTATTTATATAATGCTTGCAATCTTAGCTAGAGCTAAGACAAGGGAAGGAAATAAAAGAGATACAAATGGGGAAAGAATGGGTAAGAGTAACCCTATTTGCAGGTGATATGATTCCTTTCATAAGAGACCCTAAAGACTCTACCCGAAAACTAGAACTGATCAATACTGTCATCAAAGTGGCAGAATACAAAATTAATATGCAAAAGTCCAAGTCAATAGCTGTAGACAAATTTCTAAACAGTCTTATTAAATAAGAAACACGGAGCCAAAATACAGGGGTAATAGCTGAAGAGATCAGAGAAAAAGCAGATAGCAAAAAAAGAGATAGCAAAAAGCCACAACTAGCCTTAGCTTACCACAATGCCGTAGGTTCCCCCCAAGAGAGCTTCTTCCTGTCTAACCTGTGCTTTAATTGCCTTCTTGTTCTGCCTTCTCATTGGCCCAGCAACATCACTTACTCATAACTGCCTCTCTATACAGACCTCCAGGCCTCTATGGTTGGTACTGGGATTAAAGGTTCGTGTCACCATGCTTGGCTGTGTCCTTGACCACACAGAGACTCTGCCTGCCATGTGATCAGATTAAGGGTGTGTGCTACCACCACCTGACTTTTGTTTATGGCTCGCTATGACCTCTGATCTCCAGGCAAAGTTTATTTATTAACACACAAATAAAATATCACCACAAATAGCCTTCATATATACCAAGGAAAAACATATCAAAAAAGAAACCAGGGAAATAAGTAGCCTCAAAAAAAAAATCTTGATGATATAATAAACTTTATCATACAGTGAAAACTTTAAATCTCTAAAGAAAGAGATTAAGAAGCACTAAAAGATGGAAAGACCTCCCATGATCATAAATTGTTAGAGTTTTTTGAAAACGTCCATTCTACCAAAAGCACCTTACAGATTCAAGGCAATCCTAATAAAATCCCTGTGCCACTCATCACAGAAATATCACCAACAATATTAACACTCTTATGAAACATGGAAGACCTAGAATAGCCAAAGAAATCCTGAGTAAAAGAATATCACTGGAGGCATTGCCATACATGATCTCAAGTTATACTACAGAGCCGTGGTAATAAAGTCACCATGGTACTGGCACAGCAGACATGTCAATCAACTGAATAGAAGACAAAAATTTAAGCCTATGTAACCACATATATGATTATATCACACCTAGTTTTAATTAATCTTCCCCCCAAAAAATCTAGAAAATTATATATTATAAAGGACAATAACTTCACATTTGATTTTATCCAAATGGACAACAGAGGCCATTTACTTTACTGATATCTCACACACACACACACACACACACACACACACACACACACACACACACACATATATATACATAAAAAGATAAAATGAAAACAATTATGGATGTAAATACACAAATTCATGTACACACATGTAAGAAAAAACACATGTACAACCATATGGAATATATAAAACATTGAAAGTAGCTTGCATACATACAAGTCTTCAAGGCTACACATGAGCATAGATAGAACTGTTATAATTAAAAATTAAGCTTTATAGGCAAATAAAAATCTCTTTTTATTTGACATCTGGAGAAAGGAGCCTACATTTTAAGCATCACTCTGGTATTAAACTAGGCATTTTTGTTAAAATTTCACTATGCTGTATTACAAAAGTAATTGACATTTGTCACAGTATACATGGAGCCCACTTTACATGGGCAATGGACCATAAAAATAAAAATCAACTTGATACTGACCAGGAAGCTTTCTCCTTGCTGACTAGCTTTCATAGTACTGCTGGGGGCATGGACATGTCATCAATAGTCTTACCAAGCTATAAACCTTGGGAAACACAATGATAGAAGTTGCAAGAAACACCCATGAGTGTAAGAGTGGCACAAATGTTGTGGAGGTAACTAACCACCTTCTGATTGGATTTAAGGCCTGTTCCATGGGAAGAAACACATGCCTATTGAAAATATGGCCAAGAGCCCATAATTGGAGAGATCACAGATTCCAGGGTGAACCTACTATGAATATAGTATCAAACTGCCCTCTAAATTCATGTCTCTCTACCCCTAGATTATACAATTCTCAAACTTCATCAGAGAAATGTATTTGTTCAGTGAATGAGAGTTAACGTAGAAACTCACAACTGATCAGAGAATAAGTGATTGCTAAGTTCTCAGCCACAAATGGGACATCTAAACCACACTTCCTCCCCAAGGCTTGGGGACCATCTTGGAATAAGAGACAGAAAGATTGTAAGAGCCAGAGATCATAGAGGACAAAAGCAAAATGGTGTCTTCTCAACGTAACAGGATTGCTACACTCATGAATTCAGAGCATCTGTGGTGCCATCACAAGACTTTTACAAGATTAAGCTGTTGATAGTCTAGCATGGAGTGGGAAGTGGTTCATGAGCCTCAACCCCTCCCTGAGGAGTTCTGGACAGTTAGTTCATGGCTTTCTAGAGGAAAAAGAGTCAGTTTTGCTTAAGAATGCGACTTCTGATAGGTTGTCCATGCTCCAGTGGATCGCCCTATACCCATACCCAGTATTATATGGTCAGCACAAAATGGAGTCAATTAGTTACTATTTTTTTTAAAAAGAAAACCATTAACTTTCATCATTCTAAAATCATAATTTAGTATGTTTTCAAATGTAATATTCATATATACTTTTCTTTTAAAGTTCCAAAAATAATATAAATGAATTAGTCAATCAAGAACAAGTATTTAAGTCTTACTTCTTATCATTCCACTGTAATGTGTTACAGTTCAAGATGTCATTTTCTGTTAATGTGTCTAGCTGTATCCAGAGTAAGGACCCTCCACCTGTTCTTTCTCTGGAATTGTTCTTACTGAAATGTTTGCATGACTAGCTCCTTATTCTTCAGTGTTCTACCTAATTCCTAGTTCCATGTCTTACTCTTTAGTGTAATGATGTTTTATCCTTTTTCATTGTATCAAACTGTTTACACAGCTATTATTTGTCTCTAACTACTTTAAAATAAGCATAACATTGGCCAGGAAAAAGATGAGGAATATTCAGAGAAGTTCCATAATGCCTAACATTTGCTCCTAACAGTTATTCTCTATCAATTTTGAATATTCTCTTTTCCACTTCCAAGATTTAGAGGTGACATTTTTGCTTCTACTTTTGTGGAAATTTTGTTAGTAGGAAAAGATATATACGCCTGTATTTTTCATATCTATCAGTGGGAGAAAATTTTGATGACTAGAAGTCATGTCAAGACATATAGTACTCCAAGGATTGACAGAATTCAGCTCTGTAAAATAACCTAAAATGAGAGAAAAATGTGTTAACATAATTAATAATCAGTTCTCTATAAATTTTAAGGAATAAGCTATAGTAAATAAGTAAAAATTTCATATTTGAATAATAATAATCAAAAAGGGATGCAAATAATAGTTGGAAATAACAGCAGCGCTATAAATTAAAATCTTAAAAGTTCAGAGAAGAGTCATAGTATAACATGCAAATATAGGAAGAACTCCAATTTACTAGAAGGATTTCCCCCACAATATGCCACAATTAAAACAGATTAACCAAAACATAAAAGAAAATGTAGAAATAATCAAAACTGTATTTTCATTTTATGTATACTAACACATGGCTTTCCCCGGCTTTCAGGGTAGAGTTCACTTCAGATTTAATCTGACTTTGTAGGAGTCACAATTCTGCACTTAAGCATACCTTTTAAATAAATAAGAGTTCTGAAGTTCGTAGAAGTTCATTAGAAGAAAAGTAAACTCAAAGATGAAATGAAAGCTGTGCTTAAGCATGTGATATTTGAGAACACAGACGAAAATTATCTCCCAATAATCAGAATAAGCTACTAGATATTTTGTCAGTGCTTACTTAATCTTTGAGATATTTTGAAATGAAAGATGGGTTTTTTAAATGTTTTAATGATTTAATTTGATAATATGCAATAATTGAATCTAAATGGTCAAAACTGTCTTTGGTGAAGCATCTTAAGTATGTTTTTGTAAATGACAGAGCTTTGAAACATATTGCAAGTTAGTGAAGAATGACCAGATCCTTCAACATTGTGTCTGTATTCCAAAAACAGGTACACATTGCATTTCCTATACAGAATTTCTACTACATTTAATATTACAATTTCATTCATCTTTAGTTCTTCTTTCACTAATAATGATGCTCACTTAAAGTGTGATCTAATTTTTAATTAACAGTGTAATCCTTGTAAGAGGTTTTTTCTAAGTTAGTAAACAAAATACTAAGTAGAAAATTACTTTTTGTATACAAAGTTGACTTTTAGTTACAAATATTTAAGATAATGCAAAAATTAGAAGTTTGATTATATACAAAACTCCATACTTGTGTGATTTATTAAATTCATAGGATTTTGTCAAATTTTCATTAATATGTATTTAAATTCTTCATAATTACTTAACTTTAGTGCATCTCCACACCAACTCTAATAACAGAAAACTTACTTGTTTTTAATTTGCATATAGTTTGAAAGCATGTACTAAAAACATCTTAATTTTACTTGTAACAATGACTTTTTTGCTGAATTTCAAAATTTTAATTTTCTAATGACAACAATTTAGTTATAATTATTGTTATGTTTACCAGGGGACAAAGTATACTTTATATGAAAATAGATGCATACTTTTCAAGGTTCAATTAAATATCCAAGTACATAGATGGAGCAGAGCAGCCCACATTATTGTAGAAAGAAGGAAATCATTGCCCACTGAAACTGAGCTAATTCCTCTATGCTTGCATGAAATTGACAAAACACAGGACCTCCGTGTCTATAATGGTAAATGGAAATCATTCAAGAAGTCAAGCTTCAAGGAATTTAATTTATCTACATCTACAAGGACTAAATTAACTGTGATGAATTCTAAAATATGAAGTAATAAATTACTAAGTTAATGAAATGTTACTATGTTGCCTTTTTATAATTTTTAAATCCAGTGTTAGAAAAATATTACTAACTTCCAGATCTACAGTCACAGTGCTTTATTGATATGGTTACATGATGATTTGCTACATATTAACCACTACCAAGCCACATCTTCATCAGAGTCATTCACTAATATGAAAAACAAATCAAACTATGCAGGACCTGACTGTGTGCTGTGGAAATATGAAGAGAAATGGAAGATTAGAGATGCCAAACCCCAGCCAAATTAAAAAAGACAATACAAAAAATAATATAGTTCTGAGAGTTTTCCTTCAAAGATAAATGGAAATCACTTACTGACTCTTCTGGGAATAAAAATCCATCTTTGCAAATATGTTTTAACCTCTGCTATCATAATTTTTAAAACTGGCTGTAATTAAGTATTAAAATTGATTAAAATCTCACATTTTTAACATCTTATTAGCCTCTCTTGAGCATGCAAAATGAAAATGAAATCCCAATATTTAGCAATAGAGTGTTCCAAAAGTCTAAAATATTATAATTCAAGAAATTTAAGTTTCAAAATTATATAGGAGTACAATGTACTTCTATAAAAATGCTGTTTTATCTTTGATCCACTTGTGACATGATTCTCCTTGTTCTTAAGTGGATGTTTAGTTCTTCTCTGCCAGAAATTTCAAACAAAACAACATAAAAGAATGACTACGGGAAGAAAATTAGCTGCCAGGAAACTGGGAATGTTTTAATTATAATTAGTAATCAGAGAATTTCCTTCTCATTATATTGATCAGATGAATCAGAACTTATCAATGGAATGTGATCCTTTTGCCATGCCTCCCATCAACTTGAATGTGAAAAAGACTAGTTAAGCAGCAGCGACAAAACAGAAGTTGAATCTTTTAAGAAAAATTCACAAGGAGAAAGTGAAAACAACAGTAGGTAATGATGGCTATCAGTGGTTTTTAAAAATTTGTACAAAATCACTGTAATACTTGTGGTCACTAAACATTTGAAATGATCTGAAGTCTCTGCATAGATGATTAGTTTTCTAGGTGCTTTCTAATACTGTGACAAAGACCATGACCAACAGCAATGTGAGGAGGAAAGGGTTTATTTCAGCTTTCGACTCCTGATCACAGTCCATCACTGAGGGAACTCAAGGCAGAAACTCAAGTTAGGAACCCAGAGGCAGGAACTGAAGAAGAGACCATGGGAGAATGCTGCTTTCTGGCTTGTTCCTCATGGCTTGCCCACTCTGCCTTAAAAATAAATGGAAATCAGAACAATCAGCCCAGGGGTGGTACCACTCACAGTGTGCTGAGTCTTTTCACCTCAATCATTAGTCAAGAGTATGTCCCTATGGATTTGTGTACAGGTCAAGCCTATAGAGGTATTTTCTCAATTGAAATTCCGTCTTCCCAAGTGATTCTATCTTGCATCAAATTGACAACAAAACAAAAACCAAACAACAACAACAAAAACTAACCAGCACAGTGGGTCAACAAATTCCATTATCAAAGCAAGTTTGGAATTCTCACACAACTTTGATGAATCTCTAGGAAATTATGTTGAATAAAAAAATCCAGTCTTCAGATTATACGCTGTATTTTCCACTTATGAGGTATGTTGGGATGGAGGGGATTATAGTCATGAAAAGGTAACATGAAGGATCTTTGATGTAACTGTTCTATGTCTTGACTGTTGTGATGGCCATATAGGCATACACATAAGACAAAGTTTCATTGACCTGAATACACATGGGAGAGTATACCTACAAAGGAATAATGGAAAACAGTCGAAAGATGAATAAAATCAATGAATCATATCAATGTGAATATGTGGCTTGTCTTAGTGTGCATTACTTTGTAAGATGTTAACTTTAGGAGAAAATACATGAAGAGTGTCAGGATCTCTGTAACATTTTTTCCCATAATATGTGATTGTGTAAGTATCTTAAACTAAAAGCTTTTAACATGTATAAGAAATGAAACCAGAATTCCCAATTACATACAGTTTCATTATTAATTAAGGTAGATTCATTCAAAGTTAAAACATTTCTTTTTATTTTCAACCTCCATAGGTTTATACTAAGTTGACAGAAAGAAATCCAAACTTAAGTTTGAAAACTTTAGTTATTTCAAACGGTTTTAGCACAAGAATTTTCTTTAGATTATTGAATACATTTCAATGAGAAATATTTTTGTGAAAGTGGCTATTAATGAGTAGTCAATAAACGCTAGTTAAGTGCCAGGCATACATCATCTCATTCCCATAGGATATCTATAGGATAATAAGTACTCTTTTCTATATGTAATAGATAAGTAAATTGAGGCTCTGGGAAACTAAAGAAAATTTCTAATTGTAGCTGGTAATGAGTAGTAAATTCACACTTCTGTTCTATTCTAAATGCAGTTCTTTTAACTAGTATGCTTTAATGTTAGTTCTAGCCATTGACTATTGAAGGACTGAGGAAGACCACCACACTTTTTATATAATTTGTTATAAAACTCTACTACTGTGATTCATTAGAGGAAAAATGGAGAATTTATCAGGTGTTCACATGTTTTGTATCAAACATAGAGTGGTATAATTGCAGCATATTTAGTAATAGGAAATATCCAACATCAAGTTTACATTAAAATAATGCATAAAGCCATAAGATTATAAAGCATAAAATATAGCAATATCAGTTACAAAATTAAACAGAACTAATCGCTAAACAGAAGTGTTACCTGAAAACTAGACACTACTTTTGTTAGTGCAAGAATTAAATGATTAACACAACCATAAAAATATGCAATCACCTGCCAACTGAATTTAGTTGTGCTATCATGCCTACTTGGTACTTAAACTTTGGGCTTTTAAAAATAAGCTATTGTTAAAGATAACAAAACACTGTTATCTTACATGTGAAAATGAGTTGTTTCCCTTGAGGGAACATATATCTATCTCTAATAAAATAAATTATTCTTGAGAATTAATATATAGCATAAAACTAATTTTGGTGAATTCTAAACAGATACAAATAGCAACCTACAATTGATGAACTTTCCCCAAATTCAGTAAAAATGGTTCTTCAATATACCATATAAGGCTGTACCCACTTCAAAAACTTTTCCCAATCATGTGATTCCCATTTGCCTTTTTTTAGTTGCTTTCACTTTTCCCCATAGAAAATTAAAATTATTTGGTTGAT
This sequence comes from Peromyscus melanophrys, assembly GCA_902168415.1. Taxonomy (NCBI): domain Eukaryota; kingdom Metazoa; phylum Chordata; class Mammalia; order Rodentia; family Cricetidae; genus Peromyscus; species Peromyscus melanophrys. Next base: position 19,977 of record CABHPR010132125.1, on the reverse strand, counting down.
CTTTATTCAAGTTTTTGAAATGTGTTGTAATAAGGAATGAAACATCATTTGACATGGTTTAAAATAATATGTCGTCTGATTAGAGATAAAGGTACCTCCTCTGTGTTCTTTTAGGGCCAATGGAAAAAAAATCAATTCATGAGTGAAACAAAAAATTCTTATAGTTCTTGTAGGTATTAAATGTTTAATTAAATGTCACTGTGCTAATAACCATATTTGCTATATGTGTTTTAATTATGCCATTGGGGAGTAAGAATCTTAAATAATTTAGAAGTAACTAAAGAATGACATTGACATTGTGATAATAAATTTTCTTTATTGTTGCTTTAGTGAGCACAAATATACCATGAGAACAAGTAAATTACAACGGAATTCCAACTTAACAAAACAGAAAAACTAAGTGTTAGAAGACAACAAACACTCAAAACCTTATACACCATAATACCTTCAGAGCACTATACTTTACACGATCGTAGAATATCTCCTGTTGGGAAAGTACTTATACTTTAATGAATTATCAATGAATGCACTAAAATAAAACTTTCCACATACAGCTAGCTCGATTTTGTGAGCTTAAGTATATCTTTCATTTTAATTTGTTGGAATTTTGGAATCCCCACAATCCTTCTTTGCTTACAATAAACTGTCCTTTAATTTTTAAGGTCATTTGTGGTAACTGTCCTTGCATCCAAACTCTCCTCAATCAATTAGATGTGCTGTTTACTCTGCTTCAGTTGCTGGGGTGACCCTAAGCAGGAGATCACTCGTTTTTCAATTCATGTTTTTCATCAAGTAGACATAGCTTTGAAATATTAAAAATAAGCCCACTAATGTAACAGATACACTTACATCACTGTATTAAAATGTTTCCTTTAAAAATGCAACCCAGGGTATAGGTTTTACAATTGTACAAATAGTGCCTAAATTTTATTAAATCACAAATATTTGAATCAACTCAATAAATTTCTTAGGTTCAAAGAATAAAAGTGATAAAAAGAAATTAAAATATTTATTTTTTTACAAAGTTCATGTTAGAAATACTATATACTTAAATGTACCATAAAAATCTCACATATTAGAAGACCATGTTTTCATCATCACATTAACATTGAAGTTGAACAGTTGGCAATGTCATTCAGGATCTGAAGTGGAAAAGTATATTGTGTCTCCTCAAAGAGGTGCTTGCTGAGAGTTTACTATAATGAAAAAAGTTTCTTGACTGCTTTCAGTTTCAAAGGAATCTTAGCAAATGTTCAAATGGTATTTAAAAGAATGCCACATTAAAGACTTACATATATATACATATATAATATATGTATATGTATATATTAATGTTATATTATATAACTATGTTTTATATTGTATAAGTAAAATTTATTGAGCCGATTCAAACATTTGTGCTTTAATAAAGTTTAGGCATTATTTTCATTAAGTATGTGCCCTGGATTGACTTTTTAAATGAAACATTTTAATATAGTGATGTATTATATATTTAAATATGTATATGAATGTATATTCAAATGCAATAAAAGTACAAAATACAGCTTGATTATCATTTATCTCTTTGGACTGATGTGTTAATTTCTCCTGGAACCAAGCACTTATATTATTGAAAATAGAAGTAAGTACTGAAATAACATAATTAAGCAATTGTACTAAGTGAAAAAAAAGTTCTCTGAAAATATAGCCTTTATTTTCCCACCAATCATCTGTTTTATCATTGTCTTTTGCTTAGTTTTGTTTTTTGTTTTTTCTTTTGTTTTGTTTTGTTTTGTTTTTCGACACAGGGTTTCTCTGTGTAGTTTTGGAGCCTGTCCTGGATCTCACTCTCTAGACCAGGCTGGCCTCGAACTCACAGAGATCCACCTGGCTCTGCCTCTCGAGTGCTGGGATTAAAGACGTGTGCCACCACCTCCCAGCTTATCATTGTCTTTAAAGAATGGTAAAATTAAGCTGCCTAATTTCTTGTACTTTAAAAATATGATTGGCATTTTCTTACTTTGTACACAAGAGAAAAATATCTGAAAAGCTGTTGACCTCTCATGAAATAAAATTCTCAACAAACCAGTTGTCTCATGGATCGTGTTTACTAAAAGGTCTTTCCAGGATTTGGTAGGAAACTGAGCAATAAGTCAGAAGCTTTGACTGCAAGGCCACAGAGGACTCCTGTGATCTGGCTTCCTAAGGAGTCTGGGGAAAGTCTTATTGGAAACTAGAACAAGATCATCAAACAGTGAAGGGGATGGAAGAGAAGGGCCAAAGGGGAAATATGGGAGAGACAACTCATTCTAAAGGTCATTTGACAATCATACGGAAGTCTACTATTATAGAAGCTTACACACACACACACACACACACACACACGAAATGAGGCTAAATGGAGATAGAGGTCAACTAGAAATCTTTTGCTACCAAACAAAACTTCCAGTGGCAGGAAGGGGTTATTTATATTTTGTTGAGTTGTCCAAAGGAACCCCAGAGAAATCCCCAAACACCAGGAGGTATTGCCAAGATTTTTGGTTATTCTCCATGACCCTCTTGATGAGACAACACTTATTTATGTCACCAGACATAAAGAAGTCTAACTGGTGTCTAACTAGAAGTTTCACCCCTCCTGACTAGTGTTTGTGTACTGGAAGGTACTCTGCATATTATCAGACAAGAAAGGTAATCATCAATATCTCCCATCTACAATCTTGAAATGTACAACAGTAGCCTGCCATATATGTATATACATATATAACATATATGTACATATATACATATATACATATATGTGTATGCATATATGCAAATATATGCTGGTGCAACAGTGGCGCAAATATTATGGGAGTAACTAACCACTTTCTGATTGGATTTAAGACCCAGTCTATGAGATGGAATCCATAGTTGACACTAGTAAAATGGCCAAGATCTTAGACAAGATACATTGTGTGCTTAAGGGAAACCCTAATACTATTATTATTATTATTATGCTAAAGGATCATAGCAATAAAATGACTCCTAATGACTTTCTACTACACCCATAGATCAGTGCTTCACTCAGCCTTCATCAGAGCAGTTTCTTGCAGTAAATGCCAACTAACACAGAGACCCATAACTAGACTGTGCAGAAAGCGTGAGACTTTGGAGCACTCAGTTCTAAATGAGATGTCTTCATTAGAGCCCTCCTCTCCTCAAGGCTCAGTGTTCTATGTGGAAAAGGAGGCAGAAAGGTTCTAAGAGGCAGAGGTAATGGATGAATCAAAGGGAACAGTGTCTTCCAGACACAACAGGATGGATGCACATATGACCTCACAGAGATTGTGGCAGCATACATAAGATCTGCACAAGTTCAAGCCAGACAAGATCACAGAACTGAGAGGAGAGGTGGACCCTCTAACCAAGAAGCTATCTACAATTGACACCTGCTCGAAAGGGAAAAACATAGTTTTCTCCCATACAGTCTCATTGGGTATATTGACAACACCTCAGGGCTGTAGAATGGTGGCACAATTTAGAAATTCCATACTTTCTGATGTCTCAGTTTTCTGATCCTTTACTTTCTAATTTCCCCAAAGATTCTGCAACTATAGCTATTGCTAGCTCACTACACTTAACGATCTCTGAGCCTTGATTATTTCATCTGCATAATGCGGGGGAATGAAGTTACCTAAATCATTTTGCCACTATGAGATTGCACAGAGCATATAAAAATTGACATGTTCTAAGCTTTAAATGCAATGCTAGCTGGTTGTTGTTAGAAGTCACACATCTGAGCCTGGTGTCTCCTCAGAATGCCATCAAAGTGACCTGGACTTTGTCTGGAAAACCAAGCTCTTCTCATGTTTTGAACTGCTTCTCCAAATATTTTTGGCAGGAGCCATCAGGAGTTGATTATACCTTCTGGAATTACCTACTCACATCAGATACATCCAGTGCTTTATATGCCCATAGGTGTGCTAAAGCAAGGTCTGGCAAGCTCCCCCCTACCCATTGATTACCAGATTCTGTTGTATGTTAGAGACTGGTCACTCACAACACTTCACCCTAAAGGTCAAAAGTGAATGATCAGCTACTACCTACCTGGCTGTGAGGACTTGGAAAGGAGTACTATGAACTCAGAAAGGACATCAGAGGGAGGAGGAGGTCACAGTTGTTTCCAGTTACTCCAGCGGAGATGTTAGCCTCTTCAGCTCCATTGGGTGGTAACCCACCACCAGCAGGTTCTTGCACAAAGCCATTTTCCTGAACACCCACTAAAGAGACATTTAAAAGCTTCCAGAATGGAGTTTTTCCTGTGATGGGACTCTCATCATCTCCCCAATGCGCGCGCTTAAGAACACACACACACACACACACACACACACACACACACACGCACTGTTTCATTCATAATAATTTTCATGTGCATTCTCACAGAAGAAAAATAGTTACAAATTTCTTTATTTTGCTTGGGAAGTGATCAGATCTGGTTGGTAATTGCCTGCCTGATCAAGAGCCATTTCCTTCATGGTTAACCAAACATTGGCTCCACTCAGCTGGGCCCGTTTTAAATATCACCAAAAGTGAATAGCTCCAATTACTACAGGAAACACATTTCCCGACATGAAACAAGGACCAGAAACAGATTTGTCTGTGTCTCAAAATGCACGTCATTTCAAGGATAGGCAGGCATATTATTCCTTTATCCGCTGAACCCTCTATCCCTTTCTCCCATACACACACAAGCTCCACAACACACACACACACACACACACACACACACACACACACACACACACATTTTAGGAATTGTGGAAGAACTCAAAAATTTTGTTTCTGAATGCCCTATGAAAATGGCTGGAACTTTTTTACAGTGACACTTCATCTTAAAATTGAAAAAAAATATCATGGAAAGTCAAACAGGAAGCAAAGCTCCCCTTACACTTTTCTTAGAGGAAAAGAGAAATAGACATCAGAAAAAATTACTTTAGAAAGTATTATACTCCTCTTTAGATATTGATTATGTCAGAGGAAATAGTTCAGACAAATCTTAGATTTGTTGGAGACTGACAGAATTGGAAACTGTAAGAATTCGGGCATCCATTTACAGACCTTTCATGCATCCCATCCTCACAATTTCGTGCCTAATTTTGGTAAAGCTATTAATGGCCCTCTTTGGATCCCATCTAAGGACCATGAACTTGCATTACCTGACTCAGGGATTCTATTCAAGAGACCTCTTACTCTGACAGTGACACAGGATTCAGCTGTGGTGTAGCCAAATGCCAGACAACAGAAATTGTCCCCCTTCCTTGAAGAAATGTGCTGCTTCCAGTAGTATAAGAAATAGAGTAAGAGAGCCCAAGTTTTTCCCCGTTAGTCTACACTAAGCAAGAATCTGTTTTCTTGGGGAGCTTCTCCAACTAAAGGAAAAAGTAGTTGAAGTCACTGTGGATCACTCAGCTCTAGGCCGTAATCCATTACAATTCTCTCTTAGTTGTCCTGAGGTGATAAACCTGATAGGGAAAAAATTGAAACAATGTTCTGAGATATACTGAAAGAGAAACTTAAGGTTGTGAGTTCTGGGGACCTGAAGACTGAAGAGACATTAAGAGTCATCACACTTTCCAGGTCACAGGACCCACCAGGCCATCTTCTTGGGCTCACTGTGATTAAGTTGCTTGCTTGCTAAACAGCAAGAAGAGAGGATTTCTGGAGTCAAGCTGCTAAACTGCAATTGATTGAGTCTTGAAAGAGATTTTCAACTGTAAATGCATATGTTTAGGCTAGAAATGAGAACATTGCGTTTTAAAGTCAATCCATATCTTATTCTGTTCGTTCAGTCCTTGGGAGGCACTACTCCCCCTTACGTTTCCCTCTAAGTATGTCAGCCTAAAGCTCAAAGAAGGGCACAGTCAGGCAAGGATGCAAAGGGAGACACAGAGAGGATGTCCTCCCAGCACCCCCAAAGCCCTGGAGGCTGAAATCATCTCATTGTGCTTTCATGGCTGACCTTGAGTCAAAGCAGGTTGAAATTGCATGGAAGAAGGTCCCAGCAAGGTCAGTTCTAGGAAGTAACAAATTTTGCTCCACCTACTCACTGCTGGAAAGAACTGCAAGTTCTCTTGTGCAGTTCACTTGTGCCTCGACCCTGGGCAGAGTGACCTCTGGGCTCCCAGAAGAGTTAGTGTGGGCATCTTTGAAGTGGAAGAGCTCAGTCTGAGACTCGTCGGGCATTACCATCATGAGCACACAGAGATCCACTGCTACTTCTTGCCTACCAGGTAAATTCCCCCTCCTTTCTCGCCAGGCTGTTGCTTTTTTTGAGTGCCTTCTGAAAAACTGTTCTTTATAGGCTCTGTCATCTCTCTTAGATATCATTAGTCAAGTCTTTCAGGTTAGGAAGATTCAGCTGAAGTCAGACTTGGTGTCAAGTTCCTTCACCTGGAAACTGGCAGATTTCCTGAAATCACTGCTTCTTAGAGCAGTGGTTCTCAACCTGTGGGTTGTGAGCCCTTGGGCAAACTTGTATCTCCAAAAATACCACACCACGATTGATTCATAACAGTAGCAAAACTACAGTTATGAAGTAGTAACAAAATAATTTTATAGTTGGGGTCACCACAACATGAGGAACTGTATTAAAGGGTCACAGCATGAGGAAGGCTGAGAAGCACTGCCTCTGGGCTGGGACAGAGAGCGCTGAAGCAGAGGAGATTATGCTTCCGTTAAATTAGGAATGCCAAAGTAAGTTTAGAGAGCCTAGGTGTGAGAAGAGATACTTGTGCCTGGCTAAAAAGTGAGAACTGTGGCTAACATGGAAGACTGTTAGCTGAGTGCTTAATATTGAGAGGTGACCTTGGAGGCAGTCTGTGAGCAATGATGCCTTCTTCACAGGCTCTTCCCTAAGGAGCCCTGGCTTGCTGAGCCAGAAGGGTGTGGTTTTTCCTGTGCCCCTTTGTATGCACTTGCATCCACAAGGGGCAGCAGAGTTTGTCAAAGGATGTCTTTTATTTGTTCGTGTTTTCTCTCAAGAGACCTTGAGTTCAGATACAGCAATTGTAACACATGCAGCCACACACACATATCCATCCTCCCCACACAAGAATACACACCAAATACACTTTTATTCAGACTAGTAAAAGATAATGTAGAAAATACGTAATAGTGAAAGGAACATTACAGTAGTTACTGTAGATTTGGCACAATCATTCCTTCATTCCCAGCTTTTCTGCCTGTTACTGAAAGAGCAAAGAGTACATAAAAATGGCAGAAAAAGAGAAATGTGGAAAATGAGAAATAAAATACACTAGGGGAGAGAGAGAGAGAGAGAGAGAGAGAGAGAGAGAGAGAGAGAGAGAGAGTGAGAGAGAGAGGACAATAGAGGAAAAGAAGAAAGAGAATGCCAGCAATTAAGAGATGTAAAGAAACACAAAGGAGAAACCTCAAATAAGTAACAGGTATCAGTGAGATAAAGAAAAGCAAACATACAGAAACAGAAAGGGACCATGAGGGATAAAGAAGAGGAATAGAGACCCACTGAGCATTCTGTCTGTGAGTACCACATCCGTAAGTCTGCTTTCTTGCTTCTGGAGAACTTGAGGAGATAAACTGAAAGTCTTCAAACTGTGATATTCCTCTCAAGCATGTTACAGAACCTCCTGTTCCCTCTACTGTAGTGACTTGAGTTAATCAGTACAATGCCCATAAAAGACAGCAAATTTGCATTAGATAAACACACCATCACATTAAAAAACAAGTTTCATTCAGGGGCTAGAGATATGGCGCAGCAATTAAGTGCACTGGCTGCTATCCTAGAGCTTCTGAGTTCAATTCCCAGCAACCATGTAGTGGCTCACAACCATCTATAATGGGATCTGGTGCCCTCTTCTGGCCTGCAGGCATACATGCAGACAGAACACCCATACATAAAATACATAAATAAAATAAAATAAAATTTCATTCAAGACTGACTTTAAAATATTTATAATGCCAAAACAAAATAATGATGAAAGGTAGGTAGAACATCAGTCAAGAAAGAAATCATCCCTGAAGAAAATGCTTATATCACTTTATAGATATCTTCATAATTATAAGTAAAAATTTGCAGTAATTTTCACAGAATACACATACACAAACACAAATAGCTATTCAGAATTTTTTATTCTGTCAAAACAAGTAAAGGTAAATTAAAACATAATGAAATACTCTAGTCAGGGCTGGAGGAATGGCTCAACAGTTAAGAGCAACTATTGTTCTTCCAGAACACTTGAATTCTATTCTTAGTGCTCACCTGAGGCACCTCACAACTGCCTGTAACTCCAGCCCTATGGGATTCAGCCTCCTCTTCTGGACATCACAGGCACCTGCCCTCACATGTAGGTACCCACACACAGATACACAGATACACACCCATATATATAACTAAAAATAACAACAACAACATTACTAGATCTTTAAAAATGAAATACTGTAGTTAAGGAGACAAGGGGAGATGTCAAACAGATGGCTGTTAGACAAGGAAGGGATGAAAATGTATATGCCTGCCAGTGAAAATGAGTGGAAGTTTAACAACCATGATACATACACAGAGGACCTGGTGCAGAACCATGCAGGCCCTGTGCTTGCTGCTTCAGTCTCTGAGTTCATTTGAGCCCTGCTTAACTGATTTAGGGATACTTGTTCTCTTGGTGTCCTCCATCCCCTCTGACTCTTAAATTCTTTCTGCTTCCTCTTCCATGGGACTCCCTGAGCTCTGAGGGGAGGGATTTGATGGAGATATCCCATTTAGAGTTGTTTATTCCAAGGTCTATTTATATCATTCAGCTTAGCATTTATGAGACTCCTGGGTCACTGATTGTGCCTTCTCTTGGGCTCTTTTCCTTCTGTTGGTTTACCTTGTCCCACTTAAATGTGGTGGTTTTTGTCTTATTTTACTATATTTTATATTGTTATGTTTTATTCTTTTGTCTTAGAAACCTGTTCTTTTCTAAAGAGAGACAGAAAGGGAGTGGCTCTGGATGGGAAGGGTGGGGCAGGAACTGGGAGGAGAAAAGGGGGGGGAAACTGTAATTAGGATATATTGTATGAGAAAATAATTTATTTTCAATAACAGAAGAAAATAAAATAGACAAAGAAAAAGAAAGTTTAACAGCCAAGATATAAAATATTGAGTAGTCATTAGTTCAGGTTGACATTTGCAAAATGCATGTCCATACGATAAAATAGATGTGATAAAATAGATTAGAAGCACTATCTGAAATGAGTTGTGAATATTGATACCAATTGCTTTAATGTTTACTAAAATACTAGCACATTGAATCCTATAATCCAACTATTTATCTAAGTGTCATTTGCATAACTGCATTGAAAAATTAAAAACAATCACTCTCCATGAGCAATATGCAAACATGATTTCAACAATTATGGATACACTATCATAAAATACATAGTTGAATGTTCCAGCTTTCTAACAACCTTATTGGTAATGTCACATGAGTCATGTGTTAGGCTGGAGACACAAAGGCAGAGGTTTGAGAAGTGGCAGTCATTTTACTGAGATGATTTACTAAGGTAATTTTTAAAAATATTCTAAGTCAGCAATAATCAAGTGAAGTGTTTTCAGGGTATATATTGTAGCACTAAAGTTTCAACGCTAACACACATACCCATCAATTTTGCTCTTTCTTCCCCTTCTTTTTATCTAGGAATTCAATTTGGTAAATACAAAGAGTATATTCTTGCTTCTTTTCAGTGGTTCCTCTGATATAACTCTCCATAATTACCTTTATTGCTTTATTACTGACAGTTTTTGGTACCTAGGATATTCTGACTTGAACATTTACTTCAAGCAGGAATGTTTGTCTAGTTGTGTAAAAACCTTGTAAAGGAAGACAGTGGGTAAAAGGAAGCATAACTTCAGGGCTAAGCATAGTCACTGTAGATGTCTACTTACATTTAATATTTTGATAGACTTAAGGGAAACACTTAATCCTCCCACCGTTGTAGTTGTTAGGTATTGCTGAGCTCTAATCCAATGAAGATCATTATTGAGATATGGAAGGAATCCACTTACACCTTATTCACTTGCCTTAAGCATGATGGAGTGGAGTAATATATTAAGGAGTGAGAATATACTAGAATACCTAAAGGGAGTTCTAGAGATTACAAAGGCATAAGATTTGGTGGACTATAGCCTATGGTGTGACTGTTTCCTTCTTTGTGGCAGGTCCAGTTCATGCATGTTTAGATTAGACAAAGTTAGAGGAATATGAGCCACAGATTTGGAGTCAGGGTTTGGACTGTGTTGCTTGCATATAAAATCATTTGGTGAAAAGGTATGTGGAACAGAATTATAAAAGCATGTTTTCCCCTAGTTTTAGAGAAATGAAATGATTCTTCTCAATATCTTTCAATAATTCATTATTGGAATAAACTTGGTATATTCCTTTTCAAGTGACCTAGGCTATCCCTGAAATTTTGTTGGTTTGCTTGTTGACTTATGTGCTGAGGATTGAACATACGACCCTGCACATGCTAAGACCTAAACTTTGACTTCACACAGCAATATTGTAATAATAAAATAGTTGTACATATTTTTGGAATACAAGATGATGTTTTGATACATATACACAGTCAGCACTTGTTATTGTAATAGTGCCAATAGAGTAACAGAATGGTAACTTAAAAAGTGTAGATTTGATTCAAGTTTGATGTTTTAATGAGTGAAGACTGAAAGATGTAAGACACACAGTTATTAATTGTGTACATCATGCCTACTCCTGAAAGAGCTAAAGTAAACAGACAATACCTATTCTTGCAGTTACTCAGATAATTATATAATAGAGCAACCTGTGTGTTCATTTTATTCTTTTCTCTTATCCATTGACTTTGTCTGAAATTATTCAAGGATAAAATTATCCTTAGAGTTCTGAGGACAAAAGTGCTAACAAGAAACTAAGAAAATCTGGTAACTTTAAATGGTGAGTTAAGTGAAAAAAGAGTTATATGGCTTTGAGTATTAGAAATACAATGAGCCTAAGCCTAAAGTTCTATTATCATAAGAAAGCCTTCAGTATTTGTTAGTAATAAAACATAATTAAATTTAATAGAATAACTTTTCCTTCAGCTAAGTTTCCATCTGTCCCCTCAAGAAGAACACGGCTAGTAAGGATAAGAACTTATCTCCCTTCTCTCTGTTCTCTAACTCTCCCTAGGAACAATGATGACAATGTTTTCCATGGATAACTCATATGCTAGCCTAACTCAATTGTTAGACTAATAAGCTCACAAAAGTTCTTGAGAGATTATACCAAATTAATGCAAACCAGAAACTGAAAGATCCACTGTGAGAATTTATTTAATATTTGTTAGGGCAGTTTCCTCAAATCCCTGGAGTAAGAATACAGTTATATGTTACTGGCTTATCATTTACAAATCCATCTAATTATATGAGACTATACACTTGCATTGCATTTAGAATACCAAAAATATTATTGCAAAAGCAAAGTTAATGAAGTCAAATTATGTGTTCTATTAGACATATTTCCCATGGATTTTGGAAACCCAAATGTAGTATTTTTGTTTCATCCATTGATTCTAATTATTTAAAAAGTTTACAATTTAAGAATGATTAGTCTTAACATAGCTGATCTTTTGAATCTGATGTAAGATTTAACCAAAAGTTGTGGGTTTTAGCATTGTCCTGGATCTCTTCTCCTAGGATGTGGACTCAGTTTACAGATGTATAGCTGATACAAAGACTAACACATTCTTGAAATTAACTTTTCTTTTTCTCTTTAATGTTGAACACAGGTATGAACCCTGATTTAGGCATTGGGCTAAGTGGTTTACAGAAATTATTTTACTTGACCTTCTGATAGATCTACTCTCTTACAGAAACATAGTCTATGATGACAGCATTATAGGGAAAATCTTAGATTCCTGGGGAGAAATTAGTTTAATGCCAACAAAAAGATTTCTGTAAGTCACTCAGAAGGTAGTACAGTCAGAATATGAATTAAAACAATGTTAACCCAAAGTCCATCTTGTTACAGCTTCAGTTTTATCCCTGTTTATTATCATATTCCTGAGAGATCAGGTAGGAATTTAGATTACTCACTAAAGATTCTAGTTTGTATTGGAAGTTTACAATCCTCAGAGATTCAACAATTCATGAGTTCCTTATCCCTAAAGCTCCTTTTGTTGTAAAAGAAGAAAGAGGAAAGGAAGACCTTGGTATCAGGGTGATCTTCCAAAAACCTTGTCAAAGTGAATATAGTTTTTTTCAGGATTTCTTCTGTCTGTAAGTGATGAAAATTCATCTGAAACTCACTTAAGCAAACAAGGATGCCTTCCTGTTTTATGTAACTTAGCAAGTACAGGAAATGTTGAATTTGGGTACTCAAATGATATGATGGGGCTGCCCATGCCCATATCTGACAATTCTTGGCTGTGTTTTCCCAAGGGTTCATTCTAGATCTAAAAAAAAAAAAAAAAAAATTAATGAAGAGGAGGATCTTGTGTCTGATTCACAGTCTACAAGGTTGTAACTACATAAAAACATCATAATATAGTGGAGTGAAAATCAAGGGAAAGAGAGAATAACAATTGAAGGAAACAATCTCCATCAAGACATTGCTTGTGCTTCTGCTAAAGAGTAAGATTAGGTGTCCAGTCAGGCTCCAAGTTCTAACTTTATTATATAGTATCTGTATGAAAATACAGACAGACATATACATCACATATATTTGAAATAATTATCTCCAAATGAAGAGTGAGAGTGGAAATATCTCCACATATAAGTTTGGTATCAAAGTTTTAGTTAGTAAGTACTGCAGAACCCAGGATACTACTCTAGGTAGACTTAGTTCTCTTAAATATAAGGTTTTGTTCATGTACATACACTTGCCTAGAAGCAACATTTTCATACTTTGTGTCATAAAAACTTTAATAATGTACCTGTTTATTGTTATTAAAAAGGTATTACAGTGTTTGGTAGAGATACAAATTACTTTTCTATATTTTTAGATACAAATATCGTATTCAAGAATAATTATAATAAATCATATGCCCTTTAATGAGTATTTATCTTTAAGTATACAATCCTCTTTCTCCATTTTTCACTGCCACACCATGACAGAGAATCTGCTTTGAAGAATCTCATGTGTTCCTGGAGTAAACCTAGGGTGTACAGAAAGGAGACTTCTGTGTATAGCTAGGGTATACATAGTGGATTGTCCCTCAAGCCCCCAGGACTCAGCAGCTCTGAGCATGAGCAACCCAGCAGATTGCAAAGCTGGTTCTGCCATGCTTGATTCTTGTAAATACAGGGTAACGAGAATTACTTGCACCTTAACCCAGCAAACTTGAGCAAGAGCGGAGCTACATTTTTGTCAGTGTAATGTCATCAGATAATTACTAAAATGGGAAAAGGAAAAGTTTAAGTTACACAAATACGAAAGTTCTGGATGACTAAATTACATGCATATAATAAATATTAAGGAAGACATTTCTTGTAATACAGGAACTTTTATTCCAAGATATGCTATTTCCTTGGTTAAAGAAAATCATATCATGGTAGACAGCGTGAAATACTAGAGGTGACATTGTAACAAACATCCTTTACCTAACTTTTATAGAGATCTCTTCAAAACCTCTACTAAGCAAAGCTTCCTCTTGCTATACAAAGCAGTGCCCTGCCTCTGAGAAACAAAATGAGTCGGGTTCAAAAGCAGGAAAATTCCAAGACAAGGGAGACAAATAATTGAAATGCTATACAGCTGTTAGCAGACTAAAATTAACCAATAAACTCTTGTCTTTTCTGTTTCTGAACTGTACCTTTTAGATAAGAACATACAATAGTATTTGTGTGTGTGTGTGTGTGTGTGTGTGTGTGTGTGTGTGTGTGTGTGTGTATTCTGAGTAAGAATGAATAACAAATATTCTGCCTCTGGATTTTAATAGATTAAAGAAATGTTCATGAGTTGTGGCAAAGATTATATCCAGTCCTGTATGTTTACAATCCAAGTACTTTGTACATTGAAATTCTCCTTGCCCTATTTGCTTTACTCTGCATACCCAGGATAAAGGTAATTGTCTTCCAAGCTCTATACTCGATCATACCCTTCAGTAGCATTCAAACTACAAGGAAGTCTTTGCCATGGCATCTAACATCATTAGAGTACTTTAACCTATACTCAGTTATCTAAAGATGTCCTCCCCATAGCTGAATGACCCACCACTGCTTTAACAATTGTCCCATGGAAAATCTAAGCTTGCAGTTACATAGTTGAAATTGAAATGCTGTGAAGGTCTTTCGTTCTTAAACTCACTATTGGGATAATATACATTTATTCTAATTCAATTATATTGTAACTGGATTTGAATTGACTTTGAATGTCCTTTGACTAAACACATCCAAGGAGAAGAGAACAAAATTTCCTAAAATGTTCAAATGTCACCAGCTTAGATTTCGTTTGCAAGAGTCCGAGAGCACCTGATTTCCTACTTCTAATGAAAAGTGAGTGACCAAGTGACAGCCACAAAAGCAAACATGTCACATTTGCAGACAAAAGTACTCCTTGAAAATGATGATGGTCTCTTCTGAACACAAAGAATGTTGTTACTCACTTAGAAAAGCAAAACTCAACTCAGGAAGATATTTAAGAAGGCACTAAAACCAATTACTTAATAGTTAAGCACTTTAATTTTTCAACACATTGTTGGGAGCAAAGGTTCCCTTGTGCTGCTGGTAACTCTCTAGTCCTTAGGCTGTTTTCAGATGTGTTGTGTGAATTTGAACAGGGTATGAAGGTCCTGCAGAAGCAGGGCTAGAAGGCACAGGTTGGCTCTATTCTTGACATTCTTTACTTGAGTCCCCCCACCCCTACCCCCACCCCACACTAATAAAAAGAGGTTATATGGGCACATCTACCTACACTGCCCTTGTAAGGTGCAGCCCAGAAAGCTTGCACTCTCTTCTGTGTTTCCAGTGGTGTCACTGGAGAGCACAAAAGTCCTAGATATATTTATCTGAGTCTGGTTAAGTAATATTTGCTCTTTCTTGGAAAAGTAGCCCCTCGCGGGCAATTATTTCACATGTCTTAGCGTTTTACAATTTAATGTAAAACAGTAACCTTGTGTCTCCTTCTCCTCCTCTTTCCTCCCGCCTATCTGGAGCCCCACTCCAACCAACCCCCAGTGTCTCCTCCCTACCAGACTAAAGTGTCACTCACAGCGCTTTTTTTTTTTTTTTACGTTTCAACAGCTTCCAAAACAAACAGTGGAGGTTGTGACCGGCTGGGTATTCACTCAGTTGGATGCAACAGTATCTCTCAATCGCTTTGGTGTGAGCCGCCATTGGTGGCAGGTCTGTTCCCTAAAAGGCCAGCATTTGTCAATCTCTGGGCTTTGGCAGGTCCCAGAATCAAGGATTTGAGGACTGATGGTACACATGTGTCCACTGAGAGGGAGGAAAACTAAAAAGGAAGGGAAACTACACCTTGTAGGATTTCGACTCAAGTTTAATCTTCTTTCTCCTTTATTTTGTCTATTTAAATAAAAATACATTCATATATAACAGAGGGGGAATTTTTTTTGTTAAAGTGCAGATCCAAAATTGCTTTTCAGATCTAAGACTTCTTTTCTGTGAGCTTTTCCTCCCTTGCCTCTCATCTGCGCCCTCCCTCTCCCCCTCCCTCCCGAACCCAGCTCAGGTTGAAACTTTGCAGTGCACACTCACTTCTTCCCCTCCAGGGATGGCTCTGAGCACTCGAGCGCATGCCTTCTCGGTGGAGGCCTTGGTGGGGAGACCCAGCAAAAGAAAATCTCAAGACTCAAGAGAGGAGATGCAGCCTGGGCTGCAGGAAGAGCGGTGCATACAGAAAGAGGAGGAGGTACCTAGCAGCGCTTCTGGGGACTGCAAGCAGCCGGGTGAGTACACTCAAGCAGCCGGGTTCCCTTAAGCGCTTCACCCGCGCTGGCTGGATCGGATCTTCTTCGCCTGGTTCGTAGCGCTGTGGCAAAGATGTTCTGGCCCAGCCCCGCAGGTCAGGGTGTGGATTGTGGAACAAGTTAGCCACCTGACTTGAGTACAAATTTCAGAGAGTCTGAATCGCACTTGGAAATGCTGTGGTTTGTCTTCAATGAAAAGGAAGGTCCCACTTTTAGAGAAGTGAGTCACACACCCCTTACAAAATCCTAAGAGCCAGACCTGACTCTTCCTCTCAGTAGGAAGCAGGGTGTTCCCCAAATTCCCAAGAAAATCTAGCTTTAGATTCAGCTTTTGGCAGGTTAGGGGTGAGAGAATTTTAAGGGTGCCACCTTTCGTGGGATGCAAATTAGGACCCTCTCTACACTACTAAACCACAAAGGGTTTCGTGGGGGAACTTATGCATCAGACTCTGAAGTTTCTGGGAGGGAGGAAGAGGTCTAACAGTTCAAAGATAGTCTCCTGACAAAAGGGTGTGTGCAATCTGCCAAACTCTCAAACCCCGTGTCTAGCAGAAAAGCGACCCAAGGCAGAATCTTCAAAAACTGCTTTCTCCTCCTGCTCTGGCGGCGAGAGCAACAGCCAGGAAAGTCCGCAAGAAAAAAATACTATCCAAGTGGAGCTTCAGGGATCCGACCTATGGAAGAGATTCCACGACATCGGGACTGAGATGATCATTACCAAGGCCGGCAGGTTCGCCTGGGGCAGTGATTTCCCTGAATCACACACAGTAGGCACTTAAGGAGGAGAAGCCAGTTTTGTAATGGGAAACTCCTCCCTCTCCTCACTCTTTGGCAGACGATTTAAAGCCACAAACCACTCAATTTGTTGCTCCGGGAAGTACCTAGCTGCATTAAATAGACTACTCATATTTTCTGATACATCCTTACTCCAAAGACTCACTCTTCCAACTCCTACCTTTGTACTATAGGCAAAAATCTAGACCTGTAGAGGAAGGCAAGTGTCAAACCTCTCTCTAACTTCGTACTGCTGTAGGCAGCCTCTCAGTTCAAGCCTAGTAAATAGTGGCAGACAATACTCCAGCCACTGTCCTCCAGCACAGCATTTCTGGCTCAGACCACCTGGAAGCCGGCCTTTCCACCAGCTAACCATTTGGTGTGGGGCAGCCTCCTGATTAGTCTTCCTAACTTCAACCTTTGCAAATCTACCTCTCATGCCCTTCCTCTACTAAAAGTACAGGAAAGGAATGAAACTTTTCCCGTCCTTATCATTTTGAATGTCACGTGGCAGATCATGGATGTGGACTTTTCATAAAGATAGTTGGCACCACTAGACAATCTCGGGCTTTTCAATCAACCATCTTTTTTCTTACGTAACAAATGCCACTTCCTGAACACGTCATGGAAAGGGAAGAGTACTGTATTTATCCATAACTCATCTTCCTTCAAAACGTCTCTCATATCTGCCATGTCAGGTTCTATTTTCCATCCAAACCCCTGTTTTCTTTCCCACAGGCGTATGTTTCCTTCTGTTCGGATCAAGGTGAAAGGGATGGACCCAGTGAAGCAATACTATGTGATTTTGGATGTGGAACCAGTGGATTCCAAACGTTATAGGTAACTTGGTAGATAGAGTCCAAACAGGCTGAGGACACAGATTCAGAGCATCAGTCCTGCAGCCTGACACCTGACAGCAGGATTTGAACAAAAGTATGCCCAGTGAGGAGAGAGGATTGCTCATCCTTGGACTCAGATAGTTCAATTTTCTCATTTGAATCTGGATTCAAAGTGAAGGAAGAGCAGGTCTTTCCTACTCCCTCCTCAGGGAAGTTGATGTCAAAGGGCTCCTTACTGTACCCTAAGCCTACCTGCTGTTTGTGCCTTAGATATGTAAAGTGTGGATGCTCTGGTGTCGCAGAGGCAAGAAATTTGAAAAACTTTAGAGAGACGTGCTTTAGGCTCAAAGTGGACCCTGGCTTCTGGGATTAGGCTGTAATCTGGGCAGGTTCACAAATGATGTCATGATTGCCCAAATCTAAGTGGCAGAGTCCTAGGGTCAGCGCTGGACTTTTGCCCATATGTTGTCCCTCTTTTAGATGTATGCCTGAAGGAATAGTTAGACAGTGCCGCGATTCTTTTATTCTTTTTTTTTTTCTTGAATACCTTGAGGAGGCTGGACCAAAGACGGACAAACTGTTGTAAAGATAAGAACCTTTTGAGCTAGCAGCGCAGAAGGCACTGCCCTGCTGATGCTTTGACGGGGAGCTCTGGAAGTGAAGGGGAGGGTGCTGGGAAAGCAGCCCGAAGTCAGCTGGGTGCAATCAACCCAGAGGCGCTGCGCCTGGTGCCTGGCCCTAGGAGAGAGGCCATCTAGTACCACAGCTTCTTCTCAAGGCAGGAAAGTGCAGCTCACCAGCCGGTTGGAACCTCCTGGGCTGGCCTGGAAACAGAAGCAGCTGCTTGCACTGAGGCTGTTTTGGGGAATGCTGAGTAAAACGTCAGTTTGGAAACAGTTCGGGGAAAATCAGGCCCGGAGGGCGGACCGAGTTCCTTTAGTTTTCTGCAGTTTAGTTGGCAAAGGGGTTCAGAGCAAGAAAGGGCTTTAACTAAAACTATTAAGCGTGGGCTTAACAGACATAGTGCTTAGCCTTCTGCTTTGTTCCTCGTGCTTCTTGCTTGCTTGTCATTTGTGGATTTTTTTTAGGCATCCCTGCAGTGGGAAAAGGAATCAGACTGATTCCTGCTCCAGTTTCTGTGAGGAAATACCAGACACAGATATCCCATGCTGTTTACTCACCCGGGACACTTCCTTGCATTTTCGTGGCATATGTTTACTTACTGTTTGTTTGTTTGTTACCCTTGAATGCTCTTTGAAAATGAAGTTGGAGCCTCTGTTTATTTACTGGCCTTTGGAATAAGCGTTTTAATCTTTGGTGAGGCTCTTAGGTGGAGAACTCCGAAGCCTCTCATCCCTCTGCTTTGTGCTGGCTGAGCCTAAAACCACACCTTGCTCTTTTTTTATTCTCTCAGGTATGTGTATCACAGCTCACAGTGGATGGTTGCTGGGAATACTGACCATTCATGCGTCACTCCCCGATTCTACGTCCATCCGGACTCCCCTTGCTCAGGAGAAATCTGGATGCGTCAAATCATCTCCTTTGATCGAGTGAAACTCACCAATAATGAGATGGATGACAAGGGCCATGTAAGTGAGCACAATCTTTCTCCTGGAGGAGGTAGGTGCCAAGGCCAGAGGTAGTCCTCAAGAGGGCATTCTTCTTTGTAAGTGTTGAATGTTTTGGAAACCAAGCTCTTGGATTTGTAAATCAGAGACCACAAAGGGCTCCTCCAAGTTCTGTGATCCAAGAGTGCTGGACTGGGGGGAATGACTGCAGGGAACTTGAGGGCCCAAAGACCCCAAAGAAGAGACAAGTTTAAGCTAGAGAGGGTGTCCCATAGTGGAGAGTGGGAGGGAACACATCGCAGGACTGTCAGGCATCTTGCCTTCCCTGGGAACACTGTGGGCTTTTGCCTTTCCTGGAGTCCACACATTTGTTACAGCGGTGCCTTTGCTACAGTGTGCTGGGAGGATGCAAGGCAGCAAATGAGAATCCAGACTGTCAATTTCCACAACTTGCTGTCATGGCAGTCAGTTCCTCCTTATTTTCAGGTTTCCTGGATCTTGAGCCTTCTCCCTAGGTACACTCCTGCCTGTGCCATGCCAACCTAGTCTTGTGCCAGCCACAAAAGGAGAGAAGGAAACTACCAGGATTAGGAGGTGGGGAATATCAGGTTTCTAGCCACATTTGCTACCATCAGTTACTGCCCAGGGAATTTATATCAGGTGATCAGGTACTCATGACACATCCACATCACATGGTCAACCACATTTGGAAGCAGGAAAGGCCTCAATGTGGCTATGAAATTTGCTACATGGTGTCAGTGTCACTGTGGTGCCTTCCTCTGGAAAGCCTTCAGCCAGGAGGGGTTCTGTTGGGGACCAAGCTCGCAACAAAGTTCGGATTCGTGGTTATCTGAGCCTTCCTGCATACTGTTATCTAG
>CABHPR010132124.1:32250-47689 GCA_902168415.1 Peromyscus melanophrys | reverse complement strand
ACACACACACACACACACACACACACTTGCATGTATACATATACATGTAACATACACACATGCATGTATACACATGTAGATATACTCACACATGCATGTATATACACACAGAGAGACACACACATGCTTACACACACAGAGAGACATAGACACAGACACACACAGACACACACAGACACACACACAGACACACAGACACACACACACACAGACACACACACACACACACACACACACACACACACACACACACACACACACACGCAGCACCAGCAAAGAGATAACACCTCTGCCCACATAGCACTCACCTACCCACACAGCACTCCTGGCTCTCAGCTGACTTACTGTTGGGCATTTAGTTTATTGGCTCTCTCTTTACTACACCACTGCATCAGGACATACCTACCTGGCTTTGGCAACAAGAGGCTCTCGACTCTGCAGGAAGCTTTAACGCCCAATTAGACAAAAAGTAAAAGCTCTGCACAGCCAACATCGTGAGGGTGAATCCGCTCACGGCCCCATGCTCAGCACAGGCCACAAGGCAAGTGACAGGGTCAGAAGCCGACATCACCCAGGGCCAAATACCAAACAAGCAGCTCAGAGGACGTGCCGGGCTCATGTTAAGACAGCCCTGTGCCCTGTTAGAGCACCTTCATGCCAGTCCTTCACAGTGACCTGCCAGCTCTCTCTGTGAGGTGCGGTACTGGCTACATATGACCATGACTGCCCTCTTGGGAGTATCCTCCCCACCTGGAGCCACCCAGCGACTCCACAAAGGTGTGCCAATGGCCAGTATGAGGCATAATGACAACAGTCTGGCTAGGGCCACTGTATACCCTATAAATGGTGCCTGGTAACAGTCCTGATGTTCTCCAGGGACAGGTGGCTTAAGACTTGGTGCCTTTTCAGAGTGGCACAATATTATACCACTTCTAACTGGACCATGATAGTAACAGATGCTGGCAGAGTGCCCTGGAGGCAGCTACAGGTCAGAAGGGATACAAGCAAGGCTGGAGAGGCAGTGGCGGTCCTCAGCTCTAGAGATGATGATGCACCCTGATCTGTGCAGTTTTGGGTTCTCTGCACAGGGGAGAGAGACACTGAGTGGGAAGCAGGTGTGTGCGATGGGAGCTGATACCACAGGGCCATGCAGATTGAGCACCCAATCTGAAGAGTGGATCCTCAGAATTATATTCTGCAGTCTGTGGAAACAGGGTTGGTTCCCTATCCTTAACCCAAACAAAAAGAGTTTCAAAACAGAATGTTCTTCCAGATGAGACAAAACCAAGATGTGCTTTGCTTCGGGTGGAGAAAGATGGCTGTATCCCACAGAAGGAAAGTGTGATCTGATTTGGACAGCTGGGATTTCCTCCCTATGTTCCTCTGCTGGACAGCATCAGACAGCAAAGCATGCATGTGTTCCTTACCCTTGGAAGATGGTAGAGAAACAGGCAAGGTGGGGAAACAGATAGGCTATTTCAAAGTAATTTAAAACAATTGCAAAATTAACTTGGACATATTATGGGAGAATGTAAAAATTAGAATACATTCTAATGAAAAGAAAGGAGACATTAAATAGACTGTAGGTGTTTTGAACACCCACCACTATCCACAGAGGGACAGATGTGCGGGTCTCCCTGCTCTTCTGCATGATGAATTCTGCAATTCTTTCTTGAGACTGTCAACTAGTTCAGCATCCCTCTGACACCAAGGTGAACAAAATATATCAGTTTGTCAACTTGTAGACATTGAAGTTTTCAAGAGATGCAGAAAAGATGAGGAAAGCAGAGATAATTGACCCTCCACACCTCAACAGAATAAAGACACATGTCTGACCTTCCAAGTGGGGTCATCTAATGGCTACTGTCTCTCAGTGATGCTTAATGGTTTGGTCTCTCCACTGGGATCCTGAAGAGGGAGCTGATGCTGAGGTTGGGAAGGTGGACCTACACAGCCATGTCTAGAGAGCAGTCCAAACTTCCAAAAGATGCTAAGCTCCAGATGTGTCTGCTGCTTATGCACTCATGTGCTGGGCTACCCACACAGCACTGTTTTACCCCACTACAGTTCTGTCACAGTGGCTTAGTCTACAGACTCCTTCTTGACTCCTATGTTGGAGCTCCTCACCCTCCATGCCTCTCCAGAAATAAAGGCACACGTCTGGCCTTCCAGTGGGGTCACCTAATGGCTACTGTTCATGAAATGATAATTCCTGTCTCTGGAGACTTGTCAATTCTTCAAGAGAAGATGCTCATAAAAAATCCAACAGCACTTTGGAGATTCTGCAGTCAGCCTGCATCACAAGAAGCCATGAGGCAAAAGCACTTCCATCGACTGTCAGTGCCCTCAACGTCATCTTCAAGAACACCCAGTGGCCCAACAGCGTTGGCCAAGAGCTGTGGGAGAAAGTGCCCTGGGTTCTTGTCTAGGAACTGGTGTGGACATGGTCTCACAGACAATATGTAGGGCTGTTGAATAAACTCAGAACTGTGAGAACAACTCATTCTGCACCTTCCAAACGGATCCTTCCCATGAAGTGACACAGAAGCACATACCGTTGGCACTGGGATGCTGCTGACCTGCCAAAGATGGATTGTCAACAGCACGCTCGCCCCATGCAGTCTTATTTTCCTCCTGAAAATCTCACCACATTCATGAATTGGTAATGACACCTTTGATGTCATCTTATGAATTATTCAATGAATAATTTCTAATGTGGATTCCTTCCTTTGCTGTCCCTCTTGGAAAAAGAGAACTCAGAAGAGGGGGAAAATACCGTCCATCTGTACAGCCTTGTACAGACCTCCTCTTTATACTGTATTTATCATGATCAATGTCAAGTTTGGCTTAGAAAAGGCCCCTTACCAGGCCATGATGAACCATGCTGGTTAGCCTCACTATGCAAAATACATTCATTCGTTGACACTGTCTTTGAACAGAGATGGCCTTTCTTCAAACTTTCTTTTAAATGACCTGGCCTCAAAGGAGCTGCAGAGGCAGGAAGTATCTGAGGGGAAGATTTCATTATTGCCAGTGTTTGGGGCCTTTATATTGCTTGGAACACATCCTGATTGTATTTATTTGCTGTGTTATTTATTCAGAACCAAGAAGATGCCAGGCACAGTTGTAGGCACAACAGTACTCCTGGGTCTGTTTTACTAGATTTGAGAGAATTAAACTCCTCAAGACTGTTTCTCTCTCTCTCTCTCTCTCTCTCTCTCTCTCTCTCTGTGTGTGTGTGTGTGTGTGTGTGACAGAGACAAAGAGACAGAAAGACAGACACAGAAACAGAGAGAGAGAGAGAGAGAGAGAGAGAGAGAGAGAGAGAGAGAGAGAGAGAGAGAGAGAGAGATCACCAACAAATCAAACAGGTCATGTTCAATTTGTTGAGGATAGAAATGGTCAATCTTTATTTCGAGGATAGGAACAAGACAGAAGATACTTGGCATACCTCAGGAGGGAGAGCTAGAACTGGAAGGCAGGCCCCCTGAGAACATTCAAGAACAGTGAAGTGCAAGCCCAGAAGCCTCCTTGGAGAGGAAGGATGCTGATTTATGACAGCCAAGATTTGATATCAAGCCAATACGGGCAAGGAAATCTGGAATGAGGTAGGGGGACACAATGCCTGAAATGGGCAAGGCAAGGGACATGACCAGATGGACTTCGGCAGCACTCTGGCTCCAGCAGAATGCCTATGCTCCCTGGTCATCTCTAAGCCAGTTGCCTCCTGGAAAGGCACTTCAGGTTCTAGGATTTGAAGACACTCACTCTCCAGGCACCAGGACTGGACAGTATGCTCACAAACACATCACACTTTCACATCAGCATCAATAAAATAGGCAAAGTGTGGAGAAATCTTTATCACCCAGACCAAACTTTGGAAGCACAGGAAGATGTCTAAGTGAATTAGAGATGCTGAGGTGACACTAAGCTACTCTTAGGGCTTGACATTTGGGGGTCCCTTTGGTCGGTGTTAGAGGAGACTTGCTGGAGGCGGTGCGCTCTTCTGTCCCTGTTGATAATACTCCTCCTTCAGCAGAGGAAGGATTTTGGGGGTGAAAGAGTCCCCAGGTCCTACAGGTCTCTGTTGGAGAAGGGTAGAACCCTCTGGAGGAGATTCTGAACTGTGGCAGATGCAGCCCCTGCAGAGGATGCTGGCTTCCACCAGTAATCACTGTAGGTGTGAGGTCACTGGACTTCCCAAGCAAGAGTGCGAGGTTTTGGACAAAGCAAAGATACCCAACAAATACCTAGCAACTGCTTTGCTGCTGCTGGGGCCTCTTTGAGATTGTGTCTCTTCATGGGCTTATTCCCAGGAACAATAACATCCCCTTCCAAAGCTTTATAATCTGATTTCTCCTTTCGCTTCAAATGTGTAACATATCTCAGCACTTTAAATTTAATAAAGGGAAATTTAATAGGTCCATCAGTGGTATGCAAAAATCAGCAATGCTACATTTATTTAGGAAAGTGATGAAGGTTCGCTGGATTTAGTAGAGAGATAATAAAGCATGCTTGGCTGGGGATTTTAAGAATTTATAGGAGAATTAACTTCTGGTTTCATCTCATCTTGGCTAAGGAATAATAACATTCCCTTAATACAGTTATGCATTTCTGCAACTTCATGCCCTCAGCTTGATTACAGATGATCAGGTTTCACAGCATGGAGGATGGTGAAAATTAAATTAGGTGATGAGAACTGTTGCGGTCATGTTTCTGAAAGTGTTTGTATTGATAAGAAATGTTCAGTGAGGTGGCCATCTTGTGCACCTGGAGAAGTGGCCACATATTATCAGCACAAACCATCTTTCTGGGACAACATTTCTATGTACATATTTGACAACCCTTTATATTAAAAACTGGAAAGGGTAGAAAGGGCTGGAGCTACAGTGATAGAACACTTGCTTGGAATGTACAAGGCTCTGGTTTAGACCCTCCAGCACTGAAAAAAAAAAAACCCAACCAAACAAAAAATCAAAATAAAAAAAGAACAAAAATAGAGGAGTGATATAAAGGAAAAGGCAAAGAATTTATAGAAAATTCCTGATATGTCTAAAAACCAACACTTGACAGGAAACATCTTGCCATTGAGATGTGAAATAGATAATATGATAATTAAAACATTCTCTTTCAAGTACAGATAAAATATTCTTTAGAAGCTTCTGGGAGTAATCTGATAACAGAAAACATTGCCCAAACGTGACTGTCAACCAACAGATGCTTTTGTGTGATAACTGTGATAAGATCCTTCGGATGGGATGCTTTTCTGCATCTGGTCCTGAGGCTGGGAAAGTCAACAGGATTCTATTCGTCTTGGGAGTCCGATTTTTCACAGTGCAAAAAAGTTTCTAAGTTTGACCTTTTCCCTTTACGCAGTGGTATTTAGGAAAACTCTACAAAGAATCTTCACACCATAACTTGTGAAAGTCACTACTTTTTCCCTTTAGTACTTTTTCTTCTGAACTGAATGACATTTTGCCTTCAAATCTCTCTCCTGGGGAGCTCTGGTAATTTCTGGGTACGTGTTTGGTTGCTGTCGGCTCCTCTGGAAAGACTGTGACTGGTATGCGGAAGGATGGGGGATGCTGAGATGCCACTATAAACACCCCACCATATATTGAACAACACTGCAGCAGAGAACTGCTCAGGGCAAAATGTTAACAGGGCTGCAGCAGGCACCCCCAGAATGCTGCTACTACACAGTTTGTATTAAGATAGGCATGGTGCTCCATATCTGTCATGCTGTGCTAGCCACTGAAATGGCTGAAGTGTGAGCATTATTTTATCTCAGGAGCTCAAGTCCAGCCTGGGCAACACAGGGAGACCTGAGAGGGGGTAGGGTGGGAAGGTTTCATATACAAATCCTCTCTCTAAACTATGCCAGATTCTCTACACGAATTTCTCAATACATATTCTGTGTTATGAATAATGAAAACACACCTCATATCCCTGAACCATCATTTCAAAGAAACTCACTGTGATTATTGACAGCAGCAGCTTTGATAATTTTCACTGAACATACGTTCATAAAATCAACATTGCCATGAGGGAGCTAAGGAAAAACAGACAGAGTGGGTCCACTCACCTCTGAAACAGGACCTGACTGTATGCATCCAGGACATGGGCGTGGGTGTGAAGAAGAATGGTGTTGTAGCCCACTAGTGCTACCATCATGATCAACATTTTTAACTCGTAGTTCACCCTCAGGAAAACGGAGCAGGAGATCAAGCCCAGAATGCAGCTGTAGATGAAGTACTGGGACAGGAAAACAGGACAAGCATTTAGGATCACTAAGAAACCTTGACCAGTTAAATCTGGGGATACCATCAAACAGGTCTGGTGAACATGAAAGCTGCCTGAGGAGGCAGGCACACTTCTCCACCCTCTGACCTGATGGTTCATGCCTCAGTGTGTTTTTCATGAGATTCTGAAATAACCTGGCCTAACAAAAAGAAATAAAAAAAAAAAACTACATTGGCCAAACACTTTGGGAAAAATCAAAACTACCAAAACTGAAGACGTGTTATACACAAATGCCATTTATTTTTGAAAATGAAAATAGTGTGACACTGTGCACGTTTATGGAATTTTTTTTTTTCGAGACAGGGTTTCTCTGTGTAGCTTTGCGCCTCTCCTGGAACTCACTTGGTAGCCCAGGCTGGCCTCGAACTCACAGAGATCCGCTTGGCTCTGCCTCCCGAGTGCTGGGATTAAAGGCGTGCGCCACCACCGCCTGGCTACATTTATGGAATTTTTAGAAATATTAGGCAGAATCTTTCTTGGGCTTGTCAACTTGTTAATTCATGAAAGGATTCAAGTCACTAGAGATAACTCCATTAAAAACACAAGACTGCCAGATATTTTATTAAAAGAGAACTTATATGTCACAGTAGACCCTCTTTAGATCAGGATTAGGTTGAGCACTTGGACCAAGGTGAGCCATGGGGACACTTGGAGCTGGACAGGTACCATAAAGATGCTGGTACACTGCATCTCAGACCACAGGAAGCTGTAGGCCTGCCCACTTCCCCTCCCCTCTGTTCATCATATGCACGCAGGTGTTGGAGAGCTCTGAATTCAGCCCTGTTTCCATCACTCATTATTAGCTCAGTGATGTTTGGCTAGTGATGTAACTGTCAATATCTCAGCATCTTCATTTTACAATGAGGGTCATGATCCCATTCTTACAGATCACAGCAAAGAACAGACGGAAAAAGCTCAGAGTCTGAGTCCAGCAGCTAAGGCAGACTTGCCGAAGAGGGTCAGCTGCCATTTTTGAATGCTTTCTGTTGCCGCATCATGGCGATTTTAAGAACAAGGAGCTGGATTTCTATTCTGGCATTCCCAGGACAGAAAGAGCATGGAAGAAAGGGCAAGCACCTCAGTTCAGTGCCTTGGACTGGTTCATAAGGCATCCAGTTGGGTTTTCATCACAGTGATGTGCCACTCATGAACTCATGCCTCACGCTAAGCCATTCCCCTCAGGCTAAATGTTCTCAAGGAAGAAGAAAAGTTGGAAAAAGAAGTTGTAGTGGCCACAGAGCAACACTCCACTTTACAGGGGTACTCAGTTGAGTAGAGGCATTGTGCAGGCCCGAGTGCAAACCCTTTACTTAGGAGAACTTGCATCTCTGGCACATTACTGTTTTCAAAGGAGCCAGTAATTGCAATCCAATGATACAACTGGGCCACTCTAGCAGAAGATACAGTTTTCCTTGTGTGGATGCCTGGCAGCCACTCCCCACTGAGGGTGGAAGCATCTTAGGAGACAATGAGTTCTGTAATCATAAACTGTTCACCAAAGATTACTCCGTGTTGGTTCTCCACTGCTCTGACCCACCACAGAAAACAGAAAGAGACAAAGGGCCATGATGAGACGATTCAGGCCGGTGTGGCCAAGTGAAATAAAAGAAATGTGAACACTTAAGTACTGAAGCCTCCCTCTCCTCATGGTGGGTTTCTCAGAATCAGCCCTGATGACATCTTGAGTAAGTAGTTAAGTAAACCTTAGGTGGCTTCTGAGGACTCAATGCTTTTGCACTGTCTTTCCCAGGTTAGCTTCTGGGTGGGCCAACATCTCTGAAGTGAGGACCAGGAGACTTGATCAGAAGGTTGATAGTAATTTGATAGAATTAATTAGGTCCATTAGAATCTAACAGAATGTGGGCTTGCACTTAGTGTGTGTTTGTTTGTGTGTTCTTTTTAATTGGCTCGTTTTAGTTTTGGTAATCCACCATTGTATTCTTTCAAAAGTATTGAAGCATAATAGATTGGAAATTAAATAAAGCAAACAAAATGAAAATACTGGTCTTTACAAAAAGAGTGCATGAGGTACTGACTTGCAGCCTAGCGGGTCCTTGCTCAGGGGGCACAGGACCCCAGCTGTTCTTCAGAGCTGTGAGGCCGCCCCAAGAGCTGAACACAGTGGGGCATCCAGCGGGGCCTCCTGGCCTATCTGATTTCACAGCAGCTCATTTCAGCAAGGAAGGAAGTCCTACATCTTCCTCTCCCTACTCAAAGGAGTGATGGAAATAATGCTAACCCCCTCAGAGAACTCACGTGCAGACTACATACAATCAGAGTTCAGAACAGAGCCTGCCCAAGCAGAGCTATGCAACATTTATGTTTTTGGTATAGGGATATTACAATTTTGTCATTGTTTGTAAAGACTTGGAGTCTTCACAAGTTGTAATTTTTAAAAGGGGGTTTATTGCCATTTTATGAAAGTTATCAGCTAGCAGCATATGATGTTAAAGTTAGAAGTATACAAAACAACACACATAAAATTCGAGTGTCTAATGGTTCCTAGCATCCACAGTTAGCCAATACTAACAATCAACTCTGTGTGCTTATATGCTCCCTATGTATTTTACTACAGGTATTATTAAAAATTATGTTCATCTCCCTTGGGATGGTTTTAAGTAATACTTTTTAGCAATTTACTATGAATGTATGTTGCTGAATATTTTTAAAACATCTTCTTTAAAGGCTGAGTTTAATTTTATTATGTGGTTGTAACAAAATAAAATTTTAAGAATTGTGTTTTTCTACTTTTAGTTTATTTTTCTTTCTTATTATGTAAACACTTAGACCAAAACCTTTGTGGGTAAACTGTTCAATCTTTAAAATTAATTCACAAACTTAGGCTTTCAGTGTAAAGAGTTCATGAGTTTTTATATTTAAAACAGAAAATATTTTAAGATGTCCTGTCCTATGGGGTTAGAGATACGTGGTCGTGAATACCCACAAAAATTCCCTCAATGCTTCATTGGGTGGATCTGCTAAGCCATGGCATTTCCTGGATCTTCAGGGGCTCTTGAGCTCCCAAGTTCATCATGCAGTTTGTGCATAGGTGGGACATGCCCATGTGGGTCTCCGTGACCAGGATCTCTTTCTGAGGACTTATGATTGGCATGAAAGGCTAAGTAGAGGTCATATCTGAGACTGAGGATCTTGCATTGCTTAGGCTGACATCACAGGAAAACAGCAAAGCATCATTGGGTGTGATTTTCTTACCGGGAGGAAAAACAATTTTCGTGCATGGAGAATCGCTGCCTGGTTTTCCGGGACAGAGAAGTTTGCATTTGATGTATTGGCAGTTGGAAGGGTTGTCTCGTCAGAGTCACTCAGGAAAAACTGGAAAGAAAAATGGTGGGTTTTTTTTCAGTGAATTATTACAGATTGGAGGGAATAAGTAGAAGGTGGGAACAGCATTTATTAATGACTGTGTTTCTTATGTGCAGTCAGTGAATGGTCTAGTGTCTCTATACTGCCAGTGATTACAGCTCTCAATTCCTCCTTCTTGACATTTTGGGGTGTTCTATGCAATAAATAAATAACTATTACAGCATCACACCTTCAATACAGAAACTCCAAGGCTTCAAGATTGCTGTTGATGAAAACAGAAGCAACTGAACCAAATGTTAAGTTGAAATGCGTGCAGCACAGGAAGACTTGCTAAGATGACATCATCACATACACAGATATTCGACCCTCACTCACAAAGTGAGAGACATAAAACTGTCTTCAGTCTCTTTGCTATCTTGGTTCAAAATTCAATGAATCAACAGACTAAAAAAAAAAACAATTGCCTACAGCCATATTTGCCTACAACCATATTTGCATTCAGCCATATTTGCCTACAACTACATTTGCATACAGCCATATTTGCCTATAGCCATATTTGCATATAGCCACATTTGCCTACAACCATATTTGTATTCATCCATATTTGCCTACAACTACTTTTGCATGCAGCCACATTTGCATACATTATTTGTGAGCATTTGGCCTCACAGATGATGGGTAAGTGGCTACAAACTTGAAGGGATGGATAGTCTCATGACTCTTGGAAAGATAGGTGGGATTACCAATGAGCATCCAGATCAGCATCTGGAAGCAAAGGGCCAACTTCTTTGACAGGCAGGACAAAACCAACCCCTCTCTCTCCTAGACAAGCTGTAGCCCAGACTGCTACAGTAACCACTGATCAGTTTTCTGCCATGTGACTCGGAATCATAGACATATTCTGGTAAGGTAAACTAGAAAATCATGACTCTCACAAGCTTCTATTTCCAGAAAGAAATCAATCTATAAATCTAGGTTGTGTTCATTATAGGGATAAGTAATAGCATTCAAGGTTGACATATAAATCTTTCCTGTACTTTTTCCCTGGTTGCTGTGTTTGTGTTTACAAGTTTATATTCTTTGAAGGTATAGTTCTTGTCAGCTCTCTAGATTAGTTCACTCAAGTAGATAAGATGTATATTTATTATAATTTGAGTGGTATGCCTGCCCCCACAACAATGGTGCTAGACATAGGATTTGTAATCTATTATAAATAAAATATATATTTAAAAGTCAGTGAAGCATAGATGTCTTTGTCTGCTGCTAAATAATTTGTATCACGACCCAAATCTCTAGTTGACCTATAGCTTTGCTAATTCTTTGGAAAAATTATAACAGGAAGAAAACTGAATGAAGGAATTATGTGGCATACACTATGCTCTAAAACATTGCATACTTTGACTCAACCAATCCCAAGTACAATTAATTTAAACACTGAAGAGTGCAGAAAGGATAGAAAAGGAGCCTTTCTGGCTTGGCAAGATACTGCCATGTATAGTTACAGGAACCCAGGATTTTAAAATAATTAACAAAAACTTGATTATGTCACCATGGAGACCAAGAATAAGAAAGATGAGGTTCTATGTTGTGTGGGTAGCAACCGTCTTAAGAAGCCCATGTCCTTGCCAGGATGCTATGCATAAGTACAATGCTATGAATTTGAAAATCAGTAGAAAACGTGGGGGCTTTAGAGCTGGCTCAGCAGTTAAGAGCACTAGCTGCTCTTGCAGAGGACCTAGGCTTTGTTTCCAGAGACATACAACTGTCCATAACTCCAGTTCCAGGGAATCTGATACCCTCTTCTGGCCTCAGTGAGCACTGCATGCATGTGGTACACATATACACACGTGGACACTCATACACATAAAATAAAAATAAATCTTTAAAAAAATCAGTAGAAAACGCCAATCACTGTGCACAAGAAAGCTTCCTGGCTACACTTATGTTAACTTCCTAGTATTTACACATCTCCACAGCAAGATGTTTTCCTAGTCCTCTTTTCCATTCTTCCATGTTAAGCCACCTCAATTTTCTTCCGAGAATGAATCTCCAGTACCATGATTATTTAGGGCACTCCTTGTTGGAGCCATTTTAATTTCTAAAGTCTTGGTAACAACTGTAAAATTTATATTGCCTTGAAAAAGATAGTCTCATTGAGTGTTAAGAAGACCATGAATATTGGACTTTTCTTCCAAATTTTATACTTCCCAGCAATTTAATCTCAATCAGAAGCATGTTCTCCAAGTACCGTGAACTGTGAACACAGGATTTGACATGGGGATTTGTGCCTGGTGATGTCATTAGAAGTCTGAGTTGTTTACTGCTTGACTTCAGTTAACTCTTGCCTGTGTGAGTCACAAGTTTATGCTTGATTTACTCATAACTCAGATCCCCTGAAAGTTTCTCAAAAACGTGGGCTAGTGCCTGATGACATCACCACAGGGTCAGCATCAACGGTGGCAGGCTATCCAGCTTTCTGTTAAAAATGGTTTCTTTTATTTTTTGAGATTATAATATAATCACATTATTTCCCCCTTCCCTTTCCTCTAACCAAACACCCCTCCTTCCTATCTTTCAAAATTCATGGCCTCTTTTTTCATTAATTATCCAGCGTTTTTACCTGGGACTCTAAACAGCCAGCTGGAAACTCAGGCAGAACAAAACGAGGCCATTTGTAATTTAATACCAAAACCTTATATTTGAAAAAATATAGTAAAGTAGTATTTTCCTCCAATTTTTATTGAGATATTTGGCATCACATAGATGAATATGGAATACTTAAGATATATCCTGGTGATATCTCTGAGGTCATTTCATCTACACCTCATCTGGACATTCTCAGAGCTATTGAAGCACAGGCTTGGAAAAGCCATGTGTGAAGTGAAATCTGGGCAGAGCTCCCACGTACCCTGCCCATTTCCACAGTCAGTGGCACAGGGAGGCTACCCACAGCCTCTAGCTCTTGCAGATTGCCCTAACTACATTGGTCCCATCTTAGGTATACAGGACAATGGCAGTGGAGCATAGAGAAGTTGCGGAAAGGGGCTGCTGGCTGTGGCTGGGAAAATGGGGCACACTGAAGTTCATTGGTCACAGAAGGGCCGTGGCATCAGTAAGAAAACAAGAGCTGTGAACACAGCATGCTCTGTGAGACAAGACAGATACAAGAGGACATTCCTGTGGAGTTTCACTAACTAGAGCATCTACCACAAACAAATCTGTGAGGACCAGAAGGGAAAATGTGAGCAGGGGCTGGAGAGGGAGGAACAGACAGTAGCAACAACTCCATTACTTTGCAAGTGTAATTAATGCCATGGGACTGTACAAGGCAAAAGGTTAAACTGGACATTTTAAAGGCGTTAAATTGGACATTTTATGTGACATTTTATTCAATAATAAATACATCTTTAAAAGATTTATTTATTTTTATTTTACATGTGTGAGTTTTTTGCCTATGTGTATGTACATGCATCATATGCATGCCTGGTGCCTGCAGAAGGCAGGAGATGTCTCAGATGTCCTGGAGATGGAGTTATGATGATTGTGAATTGCCATGTGAGTTCCAGGAGTTGAAACTAGGTCCTCTGCAAGAGCAGCAAATGCTCTTAACAAATGAGCCATCACTCCATCACTGATGATAAATATTTTAAAAAGGGAATAGAAGAAAAATGTCTCTGATACACACGCAGGAGACATGGAAGGAGTCAGAGGGAGGAGAGGGAAGGGGGAAGTGATATAATTACAGTTTAATTAAAAATGGAAAAAGAAAAGACACCTTTGCTTTGTCCCAAAGCTGACTATACCTGAGGAACTGACTATGACTTTTTAACAAATGAAAATATCTGGTGGGAGACCACTTTGATTTTCCCCAGTGACTTCAGCAAACACGCATGTGCACACATCTATCACCCTCCCTCTTGACAAACACAAGAGCTACCGTTCTTGTTATGATATGTGAGCCCATTCCTGGATCAGCCTCCTTGGGCTAAATGCAGAGAAGTAGACATATAGCTTAGGAGGGGAGGGCTCAACCTGTTTGTACAGTGTGTTCCAAAGGCACTGTGTTGTGTAGGAAGCTCAGTGGGATGGGCATCTGGGAGGAGGGTCAGGAAGGAAGACACAGACACAATGGTGTGAGCAGGTAACAGTATGCAGGGAGAATGGTTTTTGCCTGCATCCCAGTGGAAGGGTAGCATCTTCTCCAAGTGACAGCAAGGACAAGGGAGCCCATTTCCAATGACCACACCCTCTGGGATCTGTTGTATTCTGTCCACTCCGCTCCAAGGAGCACAGGGCTGCCTGAGCACCACCTGCCGAGGAGAGAGAGCCAGGAGGCTGGGTCTAGGGGTTAGTGTGCATGGAAAGCATGTCTCTATGAATCCAGGTGCAATCACAGGCAAGGCCCACAGCACAGGTCCTGTGATTAATAAAAACTCATGGGGAAGTTCTGTACCCACATAGGAAAAGCTGCTGCCTTTCAGTACACAATGTCAGCTTTTACACCACTTTATGATCTTGCTATGACATAACCACAAGAAACCCTGCATGTGAAAGAGCCAACAGAGGGCCAATAAACATGATATCTGTCCCACCTGGGAGAAAGGAGTAGTACTGTGCCCCGTCTCTGTGATGGACAGGAGAGGCAAGGAAGCTATGCAGCTCCAGCCTTATCTTCCCAAAGGTTGCCTGGTGTGGGTATAGGATTGCATTTCTTTCTTTTCTTACAATCCTTCTTCTCCATCAGCTTTGCATGTGTCTCCTGATAATCTCCACCACTGATACCAGGCAGTGGTGGCACTCACCTTTAGTCCTAGCACAGAGATCTGTCTGGATCTCTGTGAGTTCAAAGCCACCCTAGACTACATGAGATTGACTCAGTCTAGGAGAGAAGCAGAGCTAGGCAGTGGTGGCATACACCTTTAATCCCAGTACTTGGGAATCACACACCTTTAATCCCAGCACTTGAGATCTCATGCCTTTGCTTGGGAAGCACACATGCCTTTAATCCCAGGAAGTGATGGTTGGGTAGAGAAAGGTATGTAAGGCATGAGGAGACAGGAACTAGAAGGCCTTTCAGTCTGAGGAGTCCTAGAGGTAAGATGTGGCAGTGGCTTGTTCCTTTGTCTCTCTGATCTTTAGGCAAATTTTATTAGGGTGAACAATATATCGCCACACTCCTTTCTTGTTAAGAAAGAAGAAAAACACTGCAAGATGCATTTCTGGTACTGAAGGCAGATTTGTTCTCTCTAAATGGATCATAGTCATGGTGGAGAAATGTTTCTCCCCCGAAACGCCCAATTGTCAAACATGTCTACTTGCTGATTAAACTGCCTGTCAATCATTATCAGTTACCTTCTTGGGACACAGGTAGTTTCCAGATCAAACGTTTCCCAGTTACATTCTCTTACAAAATAATAGTTGATAAATCTTGGTTGAGTAAGGTCAAACTGGATTTTACAAAAAGAAATGGTTTGTTATATAAAGTGTTGTGTACTTATCTCATTATTAATTACCTATACATGCATTCATTAAGAACTAATAAATGGCTACTCCTTATGAAGAATACTCCAATGAAGACCTCATCAAAGAGATATCAGTTCTATCTTAATTGTGGCATCAATCACAACCACCACCTTGAGAAATAACCTTGACTTGTTATTACTGATAGATGAATAAAGAAAATGCAGCATGTAACACAAAGATATTACATAGTCTTAGGGAATCCTGTCATGGACGAATCTGGAGGACTTTATGCTAAATGAAACAAGTCAATCACAGATAGAAAAGTACTTCATAGCCGGGTGGTGGTGGT
>CABHPR010132124.1:0-32150 GCA_902168415.1 Peromyscus melanophrys | reverse complement strand
AAAAAAAAGAAAACTACTTTATGATCTTACTTGGGTGTGACCTGATACAGACAGAATAGTGGTTACCAAGGGCAAGAAGGCCTGGAAATGGTTGAAGGATAAAAATCACAGTTGTGTAGGATGTTTAAGTCTGGAATTCCAATTCATGGTAGGAGAACATAGTATTGTGTATATTGAAAATTTGCTAAGAGTAGAATCTAGTCTATACACAACACACACACACACACACACACACACACACACACACACACACACAAACACACACTCACACTCACAGTCACTTGCATGCAGTAAGCAGAGAGGTGATGGACACCCTAAACTGTTTACTCATAGTAATTATTTTAGTGTATATCTGCACACCAAAATATCATGTTCTACACTTCAATTTTATGTAATAAAGAAAAGAACTTACATCTTTTTCTTTGCTTCTTTAAGACAGTGTCTCATATAGCCAAGGATAACCTTGAGCTTCTGATCCTCCTGTCTCCAAACCACACTAGAGGTGTTTATCACCATGCTTGGATCATGCAGTTCTGGGGATTGACTCCAGGGCCTTCTGAATGCTAGGTAAGCACTCTATCTTGAAATTCACTATTAAGTGTGTAGACATTCTATTGTTGAGTTTCTATAGGTGGTATGTGGTGCTGTTGGCCAATGAAGGTCAGCTTTGTGAAAATGTGTAAAGTCACTGATTCTCTAACCACACAGGCGAACACAGATGCAAGGTGAGGAGGACCTCATCTTCTTAGGGTAACAGAACACACCCCTGTGACCATACAAACAACCCAGAACTACAGCCACAGCAGCCTGCTGTCTTCCCTGGGCTATTCCTCTGCCCATGTCTCCATGGTAGACTTTGCTTCTGATGTAGCTGCTCTTACAGATTTATTCTACCAGGATGCTTTGAGCACTCTACAGTATGCTCTCCCAGGGAGTTTGATGCTGGTCAGTAGGACTAATGCACAAATACAGGCTTCAAGTTGAACACAAAGAACCAATTTTAAGAATCACAGATACTCCTGCAGTTCCCAGGCAGTGACCCTTGATTGCCTCTCTGCCATTTGCCCTCAGAAGTCTTGTGGGTGGAGGAAGGGGAAGACAAGCAGGCAGGGCTGGTTTAGGGGGGCTCCAAGATCATTTCTAGGCAAGTAAAAACAGCTAGTGAAGTCATGTCACCCTTGCAGCTGGATACTGCCCTGTCTAGACTCCAGCTGTGTTAGCCGCCTGGAATTGACAGGGCTCTGGGAGTAACTATGATCTTTATGTCATGGGGAGCTAATATCAGCATTCAAGGTGTTTATTTGCTTCCTTGTCTTTCACTACTCAGCAAGTTTCTGTTCTTAGATTCAAAGGCCATCTATCTTAATCTTTTCCCTATTTTCTCTTTTATCTCAATTCCTTTCTGGGGTAAACTCCACTCTAGTATTAAAATCTCAGGTCCACCCCATCTCCTTCTGACCCTCTCCATGCTCTACTGCTCTCCCCAGTGGGTCTCCCCACCTGCTCCTGACCCCCCATGCTGTCCTGCCCTCCCCACTGTGTTTTAGGACGATTTGCTGATTGCTCTACCCAGCTGGCAGTCTCCCACTTTCCACTGTGAGCTCCTCAGAGCCAGAGCACACCCTGGCTTCTCAGCATCTAACAATGCTTGAGGCATACTTAGACATTTATATACATCATTTTTGTTGTTGTTTTGAATGAATGCTTTCTACCTTGTGGGGACATTAAATCATTTATTATTAATACCTTCTGTCTAATCTGTCACCATATCCTTAATCTATGCTTCTGGGGAGAAAGAACTGTTCAAGGTACTGCCATTTTTTCCCCAGCCACTAGCAATGTCTGCAATATATACTGGGCAAAGTACCTTCTGATGATGATTATCCTGCTAGTTTTTAAGATAAATTGAAACAAGCTAGAGTCATCAGAGAGGAGGGAGCCTCAATAGAAAGAAATGTCTCCATAAGATTGTGCAATAGGTAAGCATGTATGCATTTTCTTAATTAGTGATTTATTGATGGAAGAGGGCCCAGCCCATTGTGCGTGGTGTCATCCCTGGGTTAGTGGTCCTGGATTCTGTAAGAAAGCAGGCTGAGCAAGCAATGAAAAGCAAGCCAGTAAGCAGCACCCTTCCACAGCCTCTAAATCAGCTCCCACCTCCAGGTTCCTGGTCTGTTTGAGTTCCTTCCCTGACTTCCTTCTGTGATGAACTGTGATGTGGAAATGTAAGCAAAATAAACCCTTTCATTCCCAAGATGGGTTTGGTCATGGCGTTTGATTGCAGCAATAGTAACCCTAACTCAGACGATGGTGATGATGACGATGACGATGATGATGATGATGGTGGTGGTGGTGATGGTGTGAGGGTACTAATAAGGATGTACCCCAAGCACAATGATGGCCCAAGTGTTCTTTTGGAGGTAAAACAAGTAACGATAATATGGAAATGAAAAGAGTGACCATTGGTTCCATGGCTCTATAACCAGGGTACTAACTTAGGCTTGGTGAGAACATGGGCTTATATTTGGTTCTTCGACCCACTATAACAGAGGTTTTAGTACTCAACTCTGAGGGGCGGGGCTGGAACCTGTGATGTGTAATGAGAATCTATCCTGCCATCACAGTCTAGGAAGAACTGGGGTTTCAATCAGGCCTCTTAGCCTGCAGGGCAGTACCTTCAGCCGGCTGTCCCGACTTGGACGCTATCTCTCTTGGTGCTACCCTGATTGCCTGCCTTGTTACTTCAGTAGCTGCTGAGCAGCCACCAAAAGACAAGACATAGAAAACCATTCCACAAAGACATCTTTCTCACACAGTGGCCTGTGCAAAGCATCTCTGTTCTCAGACGGACTGCAGCAACTGTGAGAGGCTGGTTCAACAGGCAGAGGGCAACCGGTGTCACAAAGACATAGTTATGGGTACATTTCCAAACTGCAGGACTCAAGGCTGGAGACGTGGCTCAGCAGTTCAGCGCACTGGCTGTTCTCCAGAGGGTCCAGGGTTGAGGCCCAGAACCCACACTGTAGCTACCAACCATCCCTCTGTAACTCCAGTTCCAAGGGATCTGATGCTCTCTTTTGGCCTCAGCTGGCACCAGGCATGCATGTGGTGGGTAGACACACACACAAGCAAAAACACCCATACACATAACAAATCAAACCAAACCAAATCAGACGAAGCCAACCAACTAACCAACCAACCAACCAACCAACCAACCAGCCAGCCAACCAACCAACTGATCAACGAACCAACCCATCCACCAACCCCACGAGGCAGACCACAGAAGTAAGGCTCTGTGTAGTGTGAACCCTGACCCAGCCCAGGAGCTCACCATGTTGAACACAGCCATGATTAATATGATGGCAGTGGTGACAATTGTGAGAGAGATCCGTGGCCATGGGCGGTTGGCGATGATGCCTGATGACTTCAAAAGCCACATGAGAGAAGCAGAGGCTTTCTTGCTGCATTGCTGTGGGGAAAGAGAAAGAAGAAACATACTACTGTTTAGTGTATTCTCTGAAGCAGAAAATGACGGTGTTTAAAACACCAACACTTTTCAGAGATTAAACAAATGGATTCTGTCCCTCCCTGAGGGCTCATACCAAGTCACAAACCTTATTAAAATTACATTGGCTGGGCTGTCAAATTAAGAACAAATTAAGCATCTATGACAAAGGTATGATATGATTGCATGTCTTTTCGGACAGACCTGAAGTTATGATTTTAGGTAATTTTGGCAGAGGGAAAATTTCAGTTAATTAAGTCACTCTGGGGGATGTACTGAATGGATGTCTCATCTGAAACAATAACGATAAATTTAGTTGATTTATGGAGAAAACAGATCAACATATCTCCCATTTTTCTTACTGCAGTAACAGCTGGTCATAAGAACAGACCAAGAGAGTAGACTTAGTTTGCTGACTGACTGAATCTACATATAAGATATACAATGACAGATGGTTTTCTATCATGCTGTTGGTGATTCATTCTTCTACAGAGTTCTCTCTCTCTCCCCCCACCCCAGGTAAAATATAGGCATTTATTCAGAAATAATATATATTCTAAAGTTTTAGAAAAATAATAACTTGTCTATTAAATATAATCATGATTGCTCAAAAATAGTTTGGCCAATAGGTATAAAAGTGATGTATTATTCATCAAGGATTATTTATTAAGATGACTTTGCAAAAGTTTCTTAGTCTCTTTTGTACTTTTTTCCTATACTTTTTAAATTTTTCTTTGTTTTTACACCCCAACCAAAGTTTCCCCTCCCTCCTCTCTTCACCGCCCCTCTTCCCCACCTCTGCTCTCACATCTACCCCTCCTCCTCTCCATTTCTCTTCAGATATGGGCGTGCCTCCCATGGATGTCAGCCAGCTGTGGTATATCATGTTGCAGTGAGACTAGGCACCTCCTCTTCTACTAAGGCTGGATGAGGCAATCCAGTAGAAGGAAAGGGTACCAGAAGCAGGCAACAGAGTCAGAGACAGCCCCTGCTCCCACTGTTAGGAGTCCCACAAGAAGACCAAGCTACACAACTGTAACATACATGCAGAGTACCTACATCGGTCCCAAGCAAGGCTCCCTGGTTTTCGGTTCAGTTTCTGTGAGGCCCTATGAGTCCAGGTTAGTTGGTTCTGTGGGTTTTCTTGTGATACCCTTGACCCCACTGCCTCCTACAATCCTTCCTCCCACTCTTCTGCAGGTTTTCCTGAGCTCTGTCTAATATTTGGCTGTGGATCTCTGCATCTGTTTCCATTAGATGCTGGGTAAAGTCTCTCTGACGACAATTGTGCTGGGATTGGTGCCTAGCCCAACTGTCATCAGAGAAGTTCTCTTTTAAAAATTTATTTCAAACGTTCCTCTTTCTCTGAGATCCACTGAATTTCACCATATGACCTATGTGTCCATGCACTAGGAACTACCCATTGGAGCCTGCTAGGTACCTCAGTGAGTATACAACTAAATAACGCCAATGACTTCCTCCCCTATAATCCATCAGTAGTCAACACTCCCTCTCTGGTCAGTGGACTGACTGTTGGTAGGGCTAGTCATTTGAGGGTCAGTGTATGCAGCCACAGCAGCTCGAAGACATGACTGCCCAGAAGTCAGCATTCCACACCACCTCTCCTCATCTTCTGGCTCTTACATTCTTTCTTTCCTCTTTTCCACAATGATCCCTACACTTTATCAGCAGTGGTATAAACGTCCTGTTCAGGGCTGAGCACCAAGAGCAGCCATTTGGCT
Source organism: Peromyscus melanophrys (assembly GCA_902168415.1). NCBI lineage: Eukaryota > Metazoa > Chordata > Mammalia > Rodentia > Cricetidae > Peromyscus > Peromyscus melanophrys. The sequence goes on along the minus strand of CABHPR010132124.1, from coordinate 26,903 downwards.
CTTCAGGGATGTGTGAAAGGCAACAGTAGGGAGGAGGGGAGGAGGAAGAGGGGTGGAGGAAGGCTAGACAGGGTGGGGCTCCAGTAATCAGAATAACTTATATTTCTTAAATTATATGCATTTATTTGATGTGTGTTTTGATGTGTGTTATGTGGAGGTCAGAGGTCAAAGGAAAACTTATAAGAGAGAGTTAATTACCACCTACCACCATGTGGGTTCTGGGAGGTTGAATTTATACATCAGGCTTGGTGGCAGGCACCTTTACCAAGTGCCTTTACTTACTAAGCCATCTTCTTGCCCTCCAGTTTCCACAATTTTGACTATTCTAAACACCTTGAATATGTGGAATCATACATTTTCCCTGGTGACTGGTTTATTTCACTCATAATTATTCTCTAAGGCTCATCACGCTGTAGATGTTCCCTCTTTGTAAAGGCAGAGTAATGTCCCATTGTAAGTACACTGTATACTGCTGTGAGAGTCTCTTTCTGTATGCTGTGAATATGTGTTGCTCTCATTGGTTGATAAATAAAGCTGTTTTGGCCAATAGCCAGGCAGAATAAGGTTAGGTGGTACAATCGAACTGAAGATGAAGAAGGGCGGAGTCAAGAGTTGCCAGCCAGACACAGAGGAAGCAAGATGAGAATGTCATACTGAGAAAAGGTACCAAGCCATGTGGCTAAACATAGATAAGAATTATGGGTTAATTTAAGTGTAAAAACTAGTTAGTAATAAGCCTGAGCTACCAGCTGAGCATTTATAATTTATATTAAGCCTCCGAGTCAGTCATTTGAGAAGTGGCTGCCAGGTATTTGGGAGTTGCTGGGGGGTATTTTGGAGTTGCTTGTGGTACAGAAACTTCTGCCTACAGTATACTTTCTTTATTGAAGTAGATGTGGGATGTTTCCAGCCCATTGTCCAGAGAGCATGGCAACTGAAGCTCTGTTGCTACAAGAAGGAATCACACTCGTCATAGAATGGGAGCTGAGGTTCCCTCACCTTTTTCCATGGGCTCTGCACTGCACTATGGTGCCTCATGGCTGCTCTTACATCCACTTCTCAATGGAGGCACCACTGAGTCTGATTTCAGTGTAGGTCAGAGGGTAGAGCACAGAGAGCTCCATCCAGGAGTGAGTCATATGGTCACATGAGGAGAGTATACTTTATCTAATATGACAGTCAGTATCTGAGGAATTCTCCAGGGAATGTCTAGGGAGATGGGTTTCAACCTTCCTAATAGAGACTACTTCCAAGTTTATAGAGTGGTAGTCCTGGTAGACCTAAATAAAACTCAATGTGAGATAACCCCCTATGGCATTGATAAACAGCACTTAGATTTCTTTACCTATTTCATATGCTGTTTTTGAATTACTCCTAAAATACTGTTCGCATAAGCAGTGTGATATGTAGAATGTCAACACAACTATCAAATAAGTTTGATGCTGAATAAATAAGAGGCTGTTAGAGGGTAAAAGACCAGTCAGCAACTCGTATGCAATTTCCCACAGCTGCAAGACTTTCTGTCAGTCAATTATACTCCCTCGTCTCGGTTTGTTTATCCACCTCCTTGGCCTTTCAGAGACTTAAATGTAAGACACTGCCAAGGAACTTGCAAGTGTGGGCTTTTCTCATTATTTCGATGAAGAAAACATTGATATTTCTCAACAGCGTCTTTGTGACTTGGAGTCTATTTCAGTTTTCTTCAAATGACATCATTTGAAGCAATCAATTCTTTCTTTTCCCTCTTACTCTATACTATGGTACCCCCCACCTACAGTCTCTGATACAAAAAATGAAGAATGTGGGTCTTAACTCTTCATGAGGACTCACGTTTTGAGCTCAGTCCTTGGGTAGATTTTTTCTCAGGCAATTTCCGGAGAGGCTGGAACAGAGCTCGAGTCAGTGCTGTTTGACTCCAGGAGCTGAACCTCTGGCTGGTGCAGGAGCCACGTTAACTGGCTCTGCAAGGTCTCCTCCCACCAGCATACAGGGAACCAGATGCGTATCTCACATGTTGATCAAACGACAGAGCTTTAACAGGGGTTGGCAATATCTTTGAATCTGTTACCCAGTATGGTGGCCCTTAACTCTCAGAACGTACAAGATCTTAAAGGGTCAGGGGTTAAAGGGAGTGCATCATTATTGTGTAATGAATACTATATCTAGTGGTGTTGATTATACAGAACACACTCAGATCTGTGTTCTGTGGAAGCAGGGATGAGGTACGAAGATCCAGATCCAAGAAAATATCATTCTTATCTAGCTCAGACTCTGACAGACAATAATATCTGGCTGGACTCTGGTCAATTAAAACATTACTTCTATGTTTGCAGCCTATGGAGTAGGATTGGTATTTTTCTGAAGATAAAAATGATTCTAATCAATGATTTTCTCTCTGTATTGAGAGTGATAAATACCCATGATACTGAAGATTTAGAATAGAAAACATAAATCCTTATCACTTCAAGGAAAACACATATCCATCTCAGATTCCATATCATAACCAATTAGGTATTATCTAGTTACTGCAAGACACTTTTGAAATTATAAAATTAAAAATTCTGAAATTTTAGAATAAATTATTTCAATGTATTTTAAATATACCATGTAATAAGAATCTGTTATATTCCACCCTTAGTCTTGTTGTTCACTGAAATAGATGTGAACAAACTGACGGGAACTTCGTCTCTATTCATGCAGCAGAATCAAGTGACAAACAGAACTTGGAGAGACTCTTAGGCACAGGAGTTTAGTGTGCATGGGCTCAGAACCACAGATTCAAGATGCACCTGGCTTCATTCCTTCTCCCACACAGATTAGACTCTCAAAGCTGTGCTGTGAGATCATTTATAAACATATCAAGCCAAATGCTCATTGTTTTAAAGGTCAAGGAGGCAGGCATACTCTGTTTCTACCTACATTGCCAACAAGGGTCAGAGTTAAAAGCAAATGTTGATAGCTGGTCATCAGTGCTAGTATCTAGGAAGAGGAAGCAGAAGGGCTTGGTGGGCAAACAGAGAAACCAATGGCGGGAAAAGGAAGAACCAAAAGACTGGGATTTTAAAATGAAAGGAAAATGATCAAAAAAGGGAATCCGTGGCTGATATGTAGAACTGAATGGTATTGTAAAATAAAAAAAAAAACTCAAAAAAAATCACATCAGATTGTAGCAGCAATTATAATGTACATATACGCTGCTTGTCAAATGAAGGACGGGGACTTCTGGGTCACAGAAAACAGCATGCAGCCACATGCTATTTACCAGCTATATTACCAAATTACTACTAATTTTCCAAACAGACAAAGAGAAGCTGAGAGAAAGATGGAAAAGGGGTCACCAGCAAGTTCAGTCCAAGAAGGCTGTGAGTGCTGTATTGCCATTAGAGAAGCCAGACTTCAATGGACAAGCACTCCTGAAGAGGAGAGAGCTTTGTGTTAGCCGGGGTGTGACCTACTTTTTCTCTCCTAGCATGAACTCGGCATCTGTGCTTTCATTATCGTCCTAAAGGAGGTGGCTGGCGGGGTGGCATCAGACTCACTTCTACTGCACAAGGCAGGGGGTAACAACACTGGAGGAAAATGTCTTCTGACATTTTCTAGCATTTTCAAAAGTAAGCTTTGTTTGGGGGATTTTGTGTGTGTGTGTGTGTGTGTGTGTGTGTGTGTGTGTGTGTGTGTGTGCGCGCGCGCGCGCGCACGCGCTATTTCTGGTCAGAGTGACTGTTTTGTACCAGAGAGAGCTAAGTCCCTTCTACACAGCTCAGAAGCCGTCCAGCAATATCTGTGCTCATTATTAACATTGCCATCACTGTAATTTTTCTTTTATTGGCTCTGAGCATCTGTGAGGAGATAGGCGGGCTTCCTCGAGCAGAAGAGGGGAAGTAAGGATGTCTGTGTGTAGGCAGCACCTACTTACAAAACAGTTCATGTGGACAGGATTATACGGGGTCTAGTGGGAGGCCGACTGGGTGTTGAGAAGCCATTCCTGTCTTAAGGGACTTACTATATGTCAGGGGAAGCAAGAACAAGATAAAAAAGGTCACAATGCACATTATAAAATTGAGGCCTAACTATGTAGCACAGGTCTGGAGTCCCATGATGCTCATCACAAAACTGGTCTCTGGGAATGGGACTGTCTGCTGAGCCCACTTCCACGGGCAAGAACTTGGCAGTGAGTGCCATGGTGGTCGGGAGGGAGCACTCCCTGGGGAGGCAGTGGCAAGCTGCAGGTGCGAGGGAAAGGCAGGGAGGAGCCCTTCAGTGGGCCATTGTAAAAGAAAGAAATTCCCGACAAGGTTCAGAGCAAGTTCCTGAATAAACCTCCTCACGTTTGGGGGTCAACAAGAAGAAGCTAGGATCCGCCTGTCATTATCGCTCCAGTGTTGGCACACGGCCCGCTTTCCTACCTTTGGCCAAGCCAGCTCTGAAATGCCAGCCACCATGGCTTCCGTGCTCTGCACATTTTGTGCGGAAGACCACTACAAGGATAAAGTTCTGGAAGGGAAAGTATCGGCCAGGTTGACAGGATCCGTGACTTCTCTCATTGCTGTGACCAAAGATCTGGCTAAAGCAACTGAAGACAGGGTTCATTTTGAATCACAGCTCAGCAGAATGTAGTCGGTCCATCATGGCCGGGGAAGCATGGCGGTGGCAGCAGCAAGCAGAGAAAAGGGAAAAGCACCTAACTGGCCTTTCCCTTCTCCCCTTGCAATGCTGTCCAGCTCATGTGATGGTGTGATCCACATTTGAGATGGGGTTTCTCTCCTCTATTGAACAGCCCTGGAGACACCTTTACAGATACACCCATCTACATGCCTCATCTGTGCCTCAATGTTTCTTATTCCAATCACGTTGAAAGTCAAAACTAAAACTGGCCGTTGCACTTGCCTCTGAGTGACTTCCTTTTGAAAGAGCAGCTTTACTTTAATTCTTCATAGCGAGAATCTCACACTGGCATCTCTAGCATCAATACTGCCCTCGGCATTTATGTTCACAGGTTAACAGTTGGTGGCATTCTGTACATTTTCAGAAGTTCGGTTTTTTTTTTTTTTTTTTTTTTTTTGTTTGTTTGTTTGTTTGTTTTTTGAGACAGGGTTTCTCTGTGTAGCTTTGCGCCTTTCCTGGAACTCACTTGGTAGCCCAGGCTGGCCTTGAACTCACAGAGATCCGCCTGGCTCTGCCTCCCGAGTGCTGGGATTAAAGGCGTGCGCCACCACCGCCCGGCCAGAAGTTCGGTATTTAATTAACAAGTAAATGCTAATCCCACCAGCTCTTATGCAACTGGTAAGTTTCCCAGGGCCCAGAGAATGAGCAGCCAGGTGGCGGCACCATCTTTCCATGACCACCATAGAGGATCTTGATATACACAATTTTCCATTCTATTTGTAGGGCATCATACAATAACACTTACCACTCTCTAAACCAGTTCCTCATTAATACCCTCGCTGTTGACAGTTAAACAATCATTACAGAATCCTACAAACACCAAAAGAAACCATTTCTGGAATGAGAATTTCTTCCTGAAGTTACAACTGGCCATGGGGAGCCTTATTCAAGGATCCCTTTATTGAATGTTCAGGAGAAATGTACCAATTTGCTTTTACCTGGAGGTGAGGCTGTCGAACACCTTTGAAAATATTTATTAGCCATTTGTGTTTCGTCTTCTGAGAACTATCTGTTCAGTTCATTGGCTCATTTATTGATTAGCAGGGTTATGTTTTGGTGTGTGTTCAATTTGTACATGTTTATACATTCTGGATATTAATTTCCTATCTGAAGCACAACTGATAAGGATTTGATTCTGTAGGCTCTTTCCTCTGCCAATAGTTTCCTTTCATATAATGTCATGTGATGCCATTTGTCAGTTCTTGGGTTACTTCCTATACTACCGGAGTCTTGTTTCACAAGGTTGTGTCTATGCCTAGAGCTTGAAGTGTTTTCTTTCTCCTGAGCAGTTTCAGCACTTCAGTTTTTGACTTAAGAGCACAGATCCATTTTGATCGATTTTTGTCAAAAGAGAGATCTCACTCTAGTCGGTGTCTTACTCTAGTTAGAGTGGACATCAAGAAAATGAATGACAACACATGCTAGAGAGGATGCTGGGAAAGAGGAACTCCTATTCACTGCTAGTGGGATTGTAAACTGGTACGGGCAATACAGAAATCCATGTGGAGGTTTTTCAAAACACTGAAAAGAGAACTACCATGTGACCCAGATATACCACTCCTGGGCACACACTCCAGGGACTCTGTAGCTTACCCCAGAGGTATTTGCACAGCCATGTTTGTTGCTGTGGTATTCACAACAGCAAGGAAATTAAATCAGTCTAGGCATCCATAAGTGTAGGAGTGAACAGTAAAAATGGGATACACACACAATGACATTTTATTCAGTTCTAAAAAAATTATGAAATTTGAAGGAAATATGATGTGCCTGAAAATTATATTAAGGTATCCCAGACTCAGAAACACAAAAACCACATGATCTCTCTCACATGCAGATTAGAGATCCTACTTTACTTTTTGAGACAGCGTCTTACTCTGTAGCCCCAACTGTCCTGGAACTCACTATGTTGACCGAGCTGGCCCTGAACTTGTAGTGATCTCCCTCTCAGATACTAGGACTGCTGGTGTGGATGGATGGGGGAGTGAGTACAGGTCTAGGCCTCCAAACTATGAAGGGAGCATGAGTCGGGAAGGGAATCGTTAAGGACTGGGCTAGGAGCAGGCGACAAAATATGGGAGACGTGAAAATGGAAAGGATAGTACTGGGGATGGAAGGGTTCAAGTGAGGGGAGAGAAGAGGGAGATGAGCAGGGGAGGAGGAGAGTCCAAGACAATGCATGCATAAAAATGTACTAAGGAAACTCATTCCTTTCTGTATGCTAATTTTAAAGGTAAATAAAAAAGACAAATGTCTTCAAGTTTAGCCTTTGCAATCCCTGGCATGTTAGAGTCTTCTGAGGGGGAGGTAGACACTGGTTCATTTGTAGGTTCAAAGTTTTCTCAGAGACACCAGAGAACTTGCTCTCAAGTGGCAAGTAGGTACTAGGGTTTTGGAAGCCCCCAGGAAGGGTGGTAGTGATGAGGAACTATTAATTTCATCTTGATAGAACTTGGGAGTCCACAGTCTAAGAACAGGGGCTTTCAAGAGCTATGTGATTAATGATAAAGAGGCTGGAGTCTCGGATGCCAAAAGGGAGGCATGAGAAAGATCACAGTATTTCCTTGAAAGTAATAGAGCCAATCTCCTCCATGCCCCATCTCCACATCAATGACAAACACAGCTGACAAGTACAGTGGTGTAAAGTATTATTTTTCGAACAGGGCTGGATTTATAATGGAGCCACAGTGATGGTTCTTGTGCTGAAGGCCTGAGAAGTGGGGTGAAGAGGAGGACAAGCAAGAGAGAGTGAGTCCGTGTGCTTTTCCACACAGGGAAGACTGTAGATCATGGAAAAACACGTGCATTCTCATTGTAAGTATTTTATGTGCATGGATGCTTTGCTTGCATATATGTCTGTGCACCACATGCATGCCTGGTGATCAGTTTAGGTAGTGTCTCCTGTTGTGACTTGTGTCCAGTGAAATGAAACATTGGCTTACTGTATGTCTCCTTGTTGGCTTTCTAAGATAGCTCTCATAGTGCTCTGGCCAGCTAGTGACATTTGCTTAATATGCAAACAATAAATGAAGAGATAAATTTTATATCCCAAACTAGTGCTTAGCTAGCATGTAAACTATGAAACTGTACAAGGGTTGGCTTCAAATGCAAATAAATGGTATTTTTCCATTTGTTAGATTCCAAATTTTTCCATCTTCAAACTAGAATTAAAAGGTGTAGTTAAAAATATTTTAATTGCCCTTTCCATGAAAAGCTTCTCATGCTTGCATTCACTGCTGCAAGTAGTCTGAAACTGAGAGATGATTTTAAAACAGCTGACAATCAGATGAGCAAAAGCATGAATCTTATGAAGTGACACCCAACATTTTTGCTGGGTGCAGTGGTACATATCCATTTCCCCAGCTATTTGGAAGGCAGAGGTAATAGGATTGTAAGTTGGAGGCCAGTCTGGGCTACAGAGTGAGTCCTCATATCCAGGAGGAAAAAAAAAGCCATGTAACATTGTAATAGCTGTTAAATGAGTGTCTTTGTTGTCTCTGAGACACTTCAGTTTGTACCTGAGGCTCTCTCTCCCACTGGCATGAAGGATGCTAGAAACATCTACCGCTCTTCAAATAGTCAACAATTCCCTTGCTTCTGAGAAATGGAAGTAAGCCATTTCAATACAATAAACACACTTTCCAAAGAAGTTCTATGTTTGAAGCACCTACCAAAAGCTGTCCAGCGAAGCAGACAAAGAGGATGAAGGTGAGGGAGAAAAACGCAGCTCCAAAGGAGAAGCCAAGGATGGATGTTCTACCAGGAGACAAAAAGCAACAGGTTAGTGTGGAGGTCATGTCTGTCACCCTGGAAATCACCAATAACACTTCTTACTTAATTAGGAGCTGACTAAATCAGGACTTCAAACCTCAATATATATGTTATATATTACATATATAATATATATAATATATATTATAATATATATAATTTTTTGAGAAAAGAAAAATGAAGCAAAGCCAAAAGAAATGTCTGTCCTTAGAAAAGTGTTGATAGCCATGGTTGAACAACACTCCCTGACTGAACAAAACAGCCCTATAATATTGGTATTTTATGGATGAAAGGATCATTTTTATGGGGCTCCCATTTTGTTTCACTATTTTATGCTCCATTTGTCCATCCCATCACCCGAGTCGCCTCTTTCCTGCTGCCGGTGTCTTAGAAGCTGCTGTGAATCCATTCTATGAATGCCACCACGAGCACCTGGAGCATCTCATCCTACCCTTATCACTGCTGTCCTGGAGACAGTGAATCTCCACTCTCCTTCATACCTTCCACTCAGATTCAACTTTATTCAACACAGACACGGTTAAGTGTCTCCTGAATTTCTTGCAGGATTTTATAGGGCAGGCCATGCACAGGCTTGATCAAGTCAACAAACACGAAAGTATCCTGTGATCACATGAAAAGCATGTTCACTGGGTTAAATCTGCCCAGACAGCTTTCAGGCTCACATATAAAAACTGTATGTCAGGGCTGTGGAGAAAGCTCAGTGGACAAAAGCAGTTTCTTGTAAGGACGAAGACTAGAGTTTTCATCCTCAGCACCCAATAATAAACCAGGTGAGTGTGGAAAGCCATGTTCCTAGCACTCAGAAGGGAGAGACAGTGGATCCCCAGGGCAAACTGGCTTGTTGGGCTCGCTGCATGGGTGATCTTCAGGTTCAACAAGAGATTCCTTCTCAGTGAATAAAGTGGAGAGTGACAGAAGACACTTTGTGTTAACATCTGACCCTCACATGCATATGCATGTACCCATAGGTGATTGCACCCACACACGTGAGCATGCACGCACGTGCGCGCGCGCGCACACACACACACACACACACACACACACACACACACACACACACACAAACACTACACAAATACACATGAGAAAAAGGAATTTTATGTATTTCTGAGTGGTACTTTAAATTACTAAAGAATTCATAATCTTTAAAATGCCATTTAATCCCATGCTAGAGGAATTCAGGACTAAGTAAAGGGCCAAAGCACTATGAACAATTGAAGATGAAATTCAAATGGAACATCCAAGGAAAGGTCGGATGTGATCTGAGGCCACCATGGAAGCTTGTGCCAATGCAATTGACTAGAAATCGAGAAGGAACAGATGAAGCAGCACTGAAGAGGAGAGAGCCCTCCGGATGACAAGGACATGAGTAGAAGAACCAGATACAAATAAGTAAGTACAAGTGCAATCAATCATCCTGCAAGAACACATCCTGAGCCCCAGGAAGAGCAACACAGCAAGCGGTTGATGTACCGAGCAACAGCTGAGGTCCTCCTCGCGATGGGGCACGATCTCTCAACCCACTGTCCCCCACACCTATGCTATTTCAGGAGATGATTTTGGTGGCCTCATCGAGACTGTAAATTTCGCTACAAGCCAATGCTTGGGCACCGAGTCAAGGTGCTTCAAATAAGACCCTATATGATGGTGTACACAGAGCAGATCTAGATTGTTGACCAGCATCAGGGGTCATCAAGCTGCTATTACACAAAAAGGGGTGAGATAGGATCTCAGGGCTACTTAGAGTCTAGCTGAGGTAAATATTATGTGCGCCTTAAATTCCCTTATCCAGAACATTATCCCCTCAGAGAACAATCCAGTTCGTATGCCATGGTCAGAAGTCAGCAAAGATCCTGTTTGCCAGCCTCTGCCCTAGGCTTATAGCCTCCCTACTTGCACATCACAGAAACTCCTCTTAGGGGAGGGAGTGCGTGTAGTCTAAAGTAGCAAGCAACCATAGTTAAGTACCAGTGGGTCCCCTCCACAAAACAGACATGAAAGTAGGTGGGAGTCTTGTTTGGTAGATGAAGGTTATATCTCCATTACATAATATTCACACAATGCCTATGTGGTTGCATTTTAAATTTAAAACAGATTTATTCCATTTATGTGTATAAATGTTTTACCTGCATGTATGTATGTGTGTATACCATGTATATGCCTGCTGTCAGTGGAAGTCAGAAGAGGGCATTGGATCCCCTGGAACTGTAGTTATCCATGGTTGTGTGCCACCATGTTGGTCCTGGGAACCTGGATCCTCTGCAAGAGCAATCTGTGATCTCAACCACTGAGCAATCTCTTCAGCCACAGCGTAATTATATTTTTTGACAGAGATCTGTTTTTACTGTAGGCATTACATAATTCTGCCATGTTTGTTGGTTCTGTTTCTTGGATCAATCTTGATAATGCCACTAGGAAATTATCTATTTTATTTGGATTTTCAAATGTAAAAATTCTACATAACATCTACAGCACAAACCATATACCTAAGGCTCAGGGATCATAGCCGCAAAGAGGGTGGCAAGATTGTAAGAACCAGGGAAGAGCCATCTCCCTCCAGAATTGGTGATCCAATACCGCGTGGTCAACCCTGAGATCATATACACACAGATAACATTATATGGGTTGAGCGGGTTGTATTTATGTATTTAGGAGTTTATCTATACGCATAATAGCAATTAAGGAAAAAGAAGTCATGAATTTGAATGAGAACAAGGGGAATGCACAGGAGGAGATGGAGGAAGAAAGTGGAAGGAGGAAAATAATGTAATCATAATTTAAAATTACAAAAAAATCCTATGTAAATTTTTCCTATAATTTAAAAAAATCTTCATATTTGAAATAATTTATTTTTGTGCTTAATATTATTTTTTTCTAAAATCCAGATGAGTCTTGAAACCACATATTTTGCCAAACTCAAAACTTGAGTTTTTGTTTCTTATTAAGTACTATGATTTCTGTTAATTTTCTACATTATTAGCTTCAAATTCAAATCAAAATAACCTTATTGAAACTTATACCCTTCTCTTTTCTTAATTGTTATTTATTATCAATATTTTATATTTCCCAATAAATATATTTAAGAACACAAATATTCCAACAATTATTCTTTTACTCAAATCATAGCATTTGATTTATAGCTACTCATTGTTACTCTTTTCTATAAAGTCTATAATTTCAATTTCCATCTCCTTATAATATGAGAATAATTAAAAACATGATTATCAAATGCTGCAGAGTGGCTATTTTTGGTTGGTCCTTGTTGTTTCTAATTTCATTATATCTGAGCAGAAACTGAAGATTCTGTTTTTCCCATTATGGTAATTTACTTTTGCTCTGTGTATGATAAATACATCACATTTCTACTATGTCTTATGCATTTTGAAAATGCTATATATTTTACATATTGTTGGTAACAAAGTGTGTTTTCTAAGAACTTTGAGAGAGCCTAAAGAGTTAGACTTTCACTTGACCTGTGAATGTTAGCGAGTATAAAAGTATTTCCCATCAGAACTCTGAGTTTGTCAATATATCTGAACATTCCAATAAATTTTCTTCTTTTCCTTCAAAGAGAAGCTGGAGTACACAGGAAGTTATGATTGCTAAATTCTCTTGGAGATTACATCATAATAACACTCAAGGTTCCAAAGGAGGGAAGCAAAAAAACAGCCCTAAGCAGCTGTGATACCTGTGAACCACAAGGACCAGCATGGCAGGATAACCCTAAGGGTGCAGTGGAGGCATAAATACCTTGGTAGTCACTCTGGCTGGATAAAGATACACTCAAATCATGTCTGATACCAGAAACATAGCCAACTAATCAGGGCTAGTGAAGCACTGAGTCTTTTGGGAGAACCCACAACCACCACTTTACAAATCAAACACAATCTCCTCCTGAACGCTTGCCCTGATACCCACAGATAAGTGTCCTCATCTGGCATCAGGGAAAACTCTTTTTTGCAAGAGATAAAAACCATTTCAGAAAACAAAACCAATCAAAATGCAGACCTGTGGAGCCCAGTCCCAACAGAAACATCGATAACACAACTCCTGCACCCAAGGCTCAGGAAACATTGCAGAAAAGGCGGCAGAAAGGTTGTTTAAAAGCCCAGAACCAGGAGGTTCGCTGTGAGATTGTGTCTCCTGGTAACATCAGAAGCTACACCCATAAAGTCTCACCAACATGACTGCCCAAGAGTGAGCTGACCAAGGACAACAGACATGCTAATGTGGACCTGGGAGAGCACATCTCAACCCTCCATAAAGGCAACTGAGAAATACTTAGAATGTGATAAACAGTCTTCCTCAGGGAAGAACACGCCCATTAGTTATCCAACACCAAACAGTCATCTCTGAAAACATCTACATACAAGAAACATTATACAGACTAAGTATGCCATATTTATATATTTAGGAATATATGTGTATATACACATATGTACATAACAACAATTAATGAAAAAAGGGGCCATGAATTTGAAAGAGAGCAAGGGGTTTATGGGAGAGTTTAGAGGGGAGGAATGATGTGATTATATTATAATCTTAAAAAATAAAAGAGATAATCAAAAAGCTCTTTATTCATACATAATGCCTTTCATTTGAATTCTATCATGCCAAGAATTTATATTACTACAGATGGCTCTTCTGTGATCTGCTTCCCGTAACAGTTCTGTATATTTTATGTTCTACCTTTGCCTTCCTGTTCCTGATCTCTAGGACACAGTGAAACGTGACCTTGGATTTGTAGCCTAAGGTTTCTATGCTCTTTTTTGGATGGTATGTTTTTATCCATTTACATTTATATTTGTTAATATTTGATCAATTCTTTCCTCTTGTTTTCTTAAAATGTTTGGTGAGATTCACTTATAAATATTCGGATGTAGACTTTCTCTTGTGGGAAGAATTTTAAAGCAAATTTAAGTAAATCAATAGATACAAAAATCACTTAAAGTTTTGTTTTTCTAAGGAATACTATTTTTATCATTATATAAGTACTTTCAGCCTCAGGTAATTATAAAATTCCTAATGTATTCAGTTGATGTCTGTAAGTACGCAGTGCGTCATTTTCTCCCCAACTGTTTGAGAACTTTATGTTAATCTCTTCTATGTCTTTTCATTAGTCTTGCTGCTGGCTTAGAAATTCTTAAACTACTTTTTCCCTCCAAAAATCCAAGTTTTAGCTTTATTAATTTTTCTTAATTATTTTCTATTTTACCGACTTTAAAAAGTATTATCTATTTTGACTTACTTTATTCTAATTTGTTTATCTCTTCCTGCTCCCCTAAGTTAGAAACAGTTACATGATTAGTTTTCCTCTGTTCTAATACAAGCATTTTATTTTATTTTAAAATGTTATTTAATAAGAGTTATATATTCTGGACAAAACTGGCAAAAATAACAGAGTTCATAAAATTCCACTATTTTACGCACTATACTATATTGTAATGCACAAAGATTCATATGAAAAGGAGCTTAGGAACATTTAATCATGGAGTAAGATGAATATAGTAAGATAATAGACCTGAAAATTCAATGTGTAATTATTTCCAGTATTTTTGATAGTATCACATCAATCTTGTTTATAGGGAATATGTTATTGGCATACTTGCATGCTTTGCTGTACTATGGCCACAAAACGAGCAATACACAATGCAGCACACTTCATTACGTGGGTACTGAATATGCCTTTGGACTGACTACCTCTACCTTTAAAAGTGTATCTAAGGTCTGTTGTATATTCCCAGAAGAATATGTTTTACAGAAGATTTGTTGTATTTTATAAATGCACCTGTGCCCTTTATAGATAAGCAGTTAAATGTATGTGAAAAATTCTTTATATAGAACTGCATCTTAAATTCTTTTTGTGACCACAGATTTTTTAAAGTCATTTATTTATTTTTTTATGTTACATTACAACCACAGTATCCCCTCCCTCCTCTCTTCCCAATCCCCTAATGCTTTAAAGCAACAATCTCTACCATTCACATACTTCATTTACTATATTTCACATATTTTAATATATGAACTGTTACTATTTAAACATTTAAGAATTTCTCTTATGATTGTTCAGTGGGCTTCCAGCTTATTCAAATGCAAATAGCCTAGGATCAAAATACACAGGGATATTTTAGATATTTAGATAATGTTGGTTATTTATTATTTGATTTTGGTATATTTATATATCAGACTCTAAGATTTTAACATTTTCTAATTTATTTCAATTTTTATCAAACCTTTTGGGGGCTTTTCTGAGTTTGTACAAGTTATATATTGGTCAATATTTCATGTAAAGTTGGAGAAAATATGTAGTTTGGTTTATTGTTTCATGAAACAGTAATCAGGAAGATGATAATTTTACTCCAATACCCATCCTTGTCTGTAGAGCAAGGAGTGGACCAGCTCTCACAGTATCCAAAGGTGCTACGCAAGCTGCCAAGGAAGAAAAACAATCCTACCCAGTTGTAAAACCTACAAACCACAATAATGACCAGCACTGAAAGATACCCTCAATTTTACAACAGTGGCATGTTTATCTCAGGGGTAATCAATAGCTGTTAATTGGACTTAAGGCTCACTCAATAGGAAGGAAATCATGCCTAGTACTAAAACCTAGCCAACTTCCTGTTTGCTGGAGAGGTCACAGACCCTCGAGAGAACCTACTAATGTAATTTTCCTAAATCCTTATAGCAGGAAACATTGTCACAGCTTTCATTATTGTTCATGTAGACATTTGTCTCTTCTAAGGTTGTTATGTACTGAATGCTTGTGTGGGATGTGAGTAGATCATCAGGATGGAGTTAGTCTCCAACCATAAGAAGTTCCTTATCAGACCTATCCATTCTGTCACCCTGAAAACAGACTTCTGCTTTCTAAAACATTTTGAGATTAATTCCTGTTGTTTACAAACTATGAATTCAATGGTACTTTGTAATAGGAGACACCAGGGAACAAGAAATACCACAAGTCAAAGTAATGGTTGGTCAAAAGCTCTTAATTACCACCATTTATCCAGCTTGTTCTTTCAAAAGCATGCTCTGGCCCATTAAGTGTACCAAGATGTTTGTGCAACTTAATCAATTTCAATTAACATTCTTGTTGCAAAGCTGTTTCTTTTAAACCCATGAGTATAATTGATTCATATACTTACTGAAAAGTAAGTTTGACTCTTCCTTGCCATGAAGCAAGAAAAATTACACCTTTTAGTGATGATGTTTGACTTTGGCACTTTAATCAGGTATATTGTTACATTCATGGAAAAGGCTGATTGGAGACAAAGGCCTTTCCCCTTCTATGATTTTGCCTTCATGAAATAAACGTGGCCTTAACAAAGGCAGAGTCACTCATTTTGGGGAAGAATAACTCAGCAGAAGCACACTCTCTCAAAGCCTACAATTCACACTTATCACAAGCCATTGCATTGGATAGACACGGATGCCTTCCTCTGGAATTTAACTCAAGGTGATAAGACACGTGCCTTCTTTTCCCCACCACCCTAACGTGTCCCTCCAAGGAAGGCTGTTCTACTCTATTCAGAACTTCTGAATGGCATTCATCAAGGGCAATGGTGGAGGGGCCAGAACGCTTAACTATAAGTCCTCATGAAACAATTGGAAGTCTCCTTTATAGATAAATGATACAACTTCAAAATGAAAGGGACTTCAGCAGCAACCAAAACCAGAAAAGAAGTTTAAGTTCAGGAAAGGGAAAGGAATTCATATGGTCATTGCCATAGTAGCTGCTTCCTGATGACTAGACTTAGCTTTGAGGTGTTCAGACTACCTGAAGGTCCTCAAATGTGGAGAGAGAAAAAAGCTTATTATTGGCTAGCAAAGTTTCCCTTCATGGCTATAATATAGACCAAAGGTTTGAACTTCCCAACATGTTTTATCCTATGAATGCACACACTCTTTCTCACTGTCTAACTCCCATGAATTCGAACCCTTTCCCTAGACTTAAAGTCTACCTGAGTAATGAATTTTCCAGATTGTACCTCAATGCAGCTTCTTCCATGATACCAAAATTCACAAACTTCCTTCCTTCCTGAAACACAAGCACCTGGTATCTAATGCATGCACACATCCTTAGTGTAAAAAATGAGCCCTGGGATCCACATTTTCCCTCAAATCTGTCCCTTCCACAGGATGCTTTCTTTCTGTAGAATGGCAGGTTATTCTAGCTTCTCAAATGAAGCACACAAACAGAGCTCTGATAATTTTCGTATCCACATAACAGTCCTCTGATAATTTTCATTTCTAATGAAGCAGCAAGACCCATCTGCATCACTATACTGCAGCTCAGAACTTGTCCATTTTCATCCTGTTCAGTGCCATCTCCATGCAAACCACATCTTACTCAGTCCCGTTTCTTTCCTGCTCCAGAAAAGCAAACACATCACTGCAAAGCACATCCAGATCATGACGTCTGCTTCAAATCCTCCATGGCTTCTCAAAGCACTGGGTATGACATTCATAGCTCATACGGTGGGCCAGAGTACAGGAGTCATCACAACCTGCCTAGACACTGCTCTTGTAACTCATCACATGCCTGCTCTTCTGATGTGTACTCTAAAAGCAAATGGCCTCAATTGTAGTTATTTCCCATTGCCACAGCCAAAGGAATCAAGTCTATTTCTACTGGGTATGAATGATAATACTTTCACATTCTTTTCTGTTATTTTCCTCTTTTGGGATAATGCTAAAAAATGGCCTTTTGAAAAAGTATTAAAGAATTACTGAAAATAAATTTTGAAATGAATAAGGAAATTGACAGAGTCTACGTAGAAACAATCGTTCTGAGGTTGTAATTTTGCTATTAAATTTTCTTAAGTGAAGTATCATTGTTATTAGCTTAGCTTGGGATAATGAAGCACAAGATATCTAACTAAACATTATTAGAAAAACTTACCCTTGCTTCAACAATTTTCACAATGCCTGGTTTAACACAATCATTGAATTTGACAGATAATTTGAATAAAATAATTGAAACATGCAAAAGTGCTCTGTGCTTGAATATTATTTGGTCTCGAAAGAAGTGTGTATCTGCAGTAAAATTATACATACACAGTGCAGGAAGAACAACCTGAAAGAGGAGCCAATTGATCATGCAATTAAGTCTACTCAGTCCTGAAACCAGAGGAGGTTCCAAAACTTTGGCTGGGTAAAGAAGGTTCCAGAATCTCTTTCCAGAAAATGCTTTCCTCCACTGACCATTTCCAAGTAAAACAAAATCCCTCTGTTAGTCATTCATTATATGCTCACTCACTCATTCCTAATCACTGCTTGCCTTTCTTGATTTAGAAAAGATTTATCAGGTAATAGATATAACTACCTTCATTTTAATTTACCCCCTACCTATAATTATCAAAATATCACACCATGTGCCATATATACGTACAATGATCACTTATTAATTAAAATACAAAAATCACAAATACACAGACATGCATGCACTATGAGATGGAGCGCTAAAGAAGATGCAACCTCGCTAGAAGATGACCAAGTCAGAAAACAAGTAAGGGTGTGTCAGCAAAGGTGAGATGTACGAATTTCAGTCAAAATGCTTCAAACAATGCAACAAATTATTTTTCACACAAATTAGATAAGAAATAAAATTACTAGTTCCAAGAATGGCATTAAACACTGAGGGACACTGATGCTTGATAGACTTAAGGGAACCCAGGGCTGGTGCAGTCTGTATAGTCTGAGATTTAACATGTGTTAAGGGATGTCTCCAGGAATTTGATTAATTGTGAGCTGGAATTGAGATATTTTAGTGAAGTCAGGGGCTATGAAGTACTGTACTACCAGAGAATAGAAAGCAGGCCTGGCTCGAACTGTTCGGGGGCACCCACTCTGTCCCTGGTGCATGGACAGGCTTTTGGGAATCCAGTGCCTGTGGTGTGACGCCTTGTGCAGCCTTGGTGCAGTGGGAAGGAGCTTGGACCTGCCTAGACTCAGTGTGCCAGGCTCTGCTGATTCCCCATAAGAGACCTTGATTTGGGGGATGTGGGGATGTGG
This sequence comes from Peromyscus melanophrys, assembly GCA_902168415.1. NCBI lineage: Eukaryota > Metazoa > Chordata > Mammalia > Rodentia > Cricetidae > Peromyscus > Peromyscus melanophrys. Next base: position 8,432 of record CABHPR010132124.1, on the reverse strand, counting down.
GGTGGCTTGGGAGAGAGGGCTGGGGGGAGTGGGAGGAGGGAGGAGGTGGAATCTGTGGGTGGTATGTAGCATGAGCAGAATATTTCTTTATAAAAAAAAAAGAAGAAGAAAAAAAAAAAAGAAAGCAGGCCTGGAAATCTTGAGGGAAGAATACTATCTCTGGGACCCTAAGTAGAAAAGGCATCACAGACATTCAAGATCCCCAATCTCATTCCATGCCATGGACATTGATGCAAATCTCCATGACTTACGAAGTACAGCCATCTTCATCTAGGGATGTAACCAAAGGTGGCACCTCAAACAAGTGAATCCCAGAGGTACTTGGCACCAAAACCCACCTCATGATGATGTCTTTATAACAAAGAATGGATGGGGTGACTGAGAGCCAGAGTTCTTGTAATGAAATCATGTCTAAATTAGAAATAGTGAAGGGAAACACCTCCATGAGACAGTCAACAGACCAAATGGCACAATCCATGTATTTATGAGCCATAAGTAATGGAATAAAACTACCAATATTGTTGTAGCAGATAAAAAAATGTTCAAAATCCATAGGCAAAGTATAGAACTGTATATAATAAAAGTCATATTTTCACAAGAACCCAGTAGATACACATTGGAATTATGAAAGATAAATATGGAATCTAAATGAAACACATTCGCATCAGTGGAACCTGAAGGAAAAACCGTATTGCTTGCAGCTCAGATTGGAAACATGATGTACAGTTAGGAGCGCTGGGCTGGAAGGGAAGCAATGTGTATGGAGATGAAAGCGGGCATCTCAGAAACTGAGCAAAGACAGGAGAGGCTACACTTGTCACTTAGGTGTACAGGAACAGATGTACACCTGTACTAAGACACCAGAAGAGACAAAAGCCCTTCAAGGACTCTGAGAAGGCAGACTTCCTACAAAGGCATGTATTGAGATGGCAACAACAGGGAACAGGATGCATTCCTATGAATTATATCTGTGGACATCCATGCTTCAGAACCAGTAAAGAATCAAAGAATCAATTAATCCTTCAAAAGTTAGGAATATGGATCCAAATACAGTCAGTACAAGGTAAGATGGTAGAGATGAAAGCATTCTCAAGCAAATACAATAAAAATATTAACTGAACAAAATCACGTTCATATGAAGTAAGACTGAGGCAAATTAGAAAGACGATTAAGGAAACACACCTAAATCCAAACAGTGCCCAGAGGAAGGATCACATCTCCACCATACAGGACACAGGTTTAGCATTTGAAAGGTCTGTGCTGGGAACACTGGAGTGCTTGTGACATTACTCTTTGTCCTTTTCTGTGTCTTTGAATCATTTCAAAGCAAACACCATTTAAATAGAAAGAGACAGGGCTACTATGAAAGAGAAGTAAAGGAAGAAAGGCAATACAACAAGACTTTTGAGACAGGCATGGCCCCGAGCCTGGGCAGCAGGAACCTTCCTCTGGGCTTGCATCTGCCAACACCAGTAGGGAAGGTGGCCTGTGTGGACTCCACAGGGCTCATGGTCAATGGTCAACCTATGTTTTCAGTATAAAAACAAGTGTGTGATGAAGTTTGAGAGAATGAACTTTCCTTGGGTCCATCAAGATGTAGCAGAATACAAGAGACAAGAAAATCAAATCCAACACTGCAAGATGACAGGGTGTGACGCAATGTCATCTTTTTTCCTTTTTAATTTTTAAGAATTCTTATTTGCAATGCCTTTCTTAAAACTGAGAACTATGAAGTGCTTTCCCCCCCTCAGTCTTTGTCTTCTTTAGGGATGTTTTTAAAATAGCCATTCACGTTTCCAGCTCCTTCCAGAGAGCGACAGCCCCTGCATCACTTCGGATGTGGGTAATGTAGAGGCTCACATAATGGGCAGATGCAGGAAAATGAATGAACTTATGTCCTCAACAGCAGCAATGAGGCTCCAGCTCCCTGGGCGATCATGAGTTCACCAACATGCCTCTGCTCCCTGCCATTCTGAGGAGAGGGCAAACATTTCTCTCATGTACCAGCTGGTGCAGGACTGGTACTAGAAAGGAATTTAATTTGTTGGCATATTTGAACGGAAGGCTGATCAGCTGACATTGGGAATTTCACTGATGATTTTTTTTTTCAAGCAGAGAAGGATGCCTTTGGCTCATGCCTGCCGATGCTAATTTGTGGGAAAAGAGGAAATCTGGTGGGAACCCCTCCAAAACTGGGGAGATAGCTGAGGAACTGTACACATAAATAATGCCTTCCCTTGCTATTTCTCCTATAAATGGCATTGTTTTGGCTCAGCGCCCGGGATAAAACCCTTTGCAGTATAGAGACGAAGACAGCATTTGCTTCTAATTGTTAAGCATCTTCATCTGAATAAAGCCGCCACTCAATCTAAGCAGTTCAGCTGCCCACAAATTCTCGCTGCACTACACAGGATAAGTTGCAGCACACCATTGAATCCTGGAAGATTGAAAATGGCTTTTGGGCTCCTACAGAATAGGCAGTGACAAGAGAAAAATCTATTTCAGAAAATTTTCTCTATATCCATTTATTTTAAGAATGATGAGTTTCTTAAAACTTCATTTAAAATATAAAATGAGAGTCATCTTCTCTGAAGACAGCCATGCTAAGAAAGTGTGTGAAGAAGGGTCCTTTAGGAATCAGGGTGGCAAAGGCGGTAGAGCAAAACTGGACAGGCAGCTTAGGCTAGAGACCCCGCAGGCAGGAGGGAGATCTGGGTTCTGAGCAACGCCCCACTTTGGCTACATGTGCGGACATGATCAGAATGCTGGTCCAGACTCTGCGCCTGTCTGGTGAACAGTTTTGGAACTGGATCTCGGGTTTTCATGGTAGAGATGGACTGTATCTAGCCCTAGTTCCAACACGTCTCCTAAATGATGCTAGGCTACCTCTATAGGAAGGATTGTTACAGAAACCTTTAGCTATTGATAACCATTAGGAATGACCAATAGCTATTTCCCCTTTCAAGAGCCTGGAATCTATTCCTGTTCATGGATGGAGACCTAACATTTTAAGCTACCCCAAACCACAAGTGTTAATCCAGCTGGGCCTGCCAATCACCTGAACAGCCCTGTGAAAGAGATGGGAGGAATAATATGCTTTTCCTTCTCAGAAACTTAGCCCTCAGTACAGTCACTTGGTGAGCTCTGGGTTAAGAGTGCCTTATTTTATGAATTACTCAGAAAAATGTAACTTTCCCTTTTCTTCATCTCTTTCTTTCAGATACTGGCCAAAGCCCAGGTACTTAATGCATCCTCATTCTTCCCCTAAAGTCCCACCCCACCCCAACATTTCTATCCCCCAAGTTGCTTACAAATGGCATAGGTTTCTCTCTTCTTCTTTTCCATCATTTTCCTCCAGGAATTCTCTAAGATTTAATGCTTACCTGTCCTGCTTTTTTTTTTCTTTCAAACTCAAATAAAACTGTCATCAAGCTTTCTTCTGTTCTCAAATTATTTTATTAAGGAGACTCATAACTCTGAGATGAGACACCAATGTCCCCAGTTACAATCGAATGTTTTCTGAGAGTGGGTGGAGCCTGAAGGAATCCAACCTAGAGTAAGGGACAGATTCCCTGTTTGGCTCAGATTCTCCACCCTCTGTCTATGTCTCTCTTAAGACCAGCTGGACTCTGACCTATAACAGAGAGTAGATTTAAGACAAAAGGAGGGTGCATAACTCAGAGAATGTACAAATAATGGAGGAGTGGACATGCCCAGAGCAGGTGTTGCCCTTTTGTCCAAAAATGGCACTGTGTGTGCACATATGTGCACATGTGCAGGTGTGCTCTCTCATGTCTGTGTGCTGGGAAGGCCAGAAGTCAACACCAGTAACCTCCCTCTACTGCTCACTACATTATCATTTCAACACAGAGCTTCTCACTGAACCCGAAGCTTGTCATTTTGGCTAGAATAGCTACCCAAAAGATCCTAAGATTCCTTTGTCTCTGACCCCTGCAACCAATGCTGGGGTTGAAGGTCCCAGGATCCACTTGTCTCTGATCACCCCCAGTTAGTGCTTGGAGATGCAGGACTTGTTTCCAGAGTGAGCTTTTACTGTGGGTGTTTTGGGCTCCAAAGTCAGTTCCTAATGGTTGCCCAGAGAGTACTTTCCCACCAAGCCATCTCTTCAGCCCCAACAATGGCATTAAAAACATTAGAAATGGCACCGGTTTTGGTCTGGGGATTCGGCATCATGGTAGAGCACTCAACTACATGCTTACTTACGGCTCTGGGTCTGGTCCCTGGTATTGCAAGAAATCAAAATACCTTGCAATCAAGCTCTTTGTAGATAAAATATATTGGTCTAATTTTTTTAGACTGGGCATCAGAGTAATACCCATATCAAGGAATAAACATCAAATTTATTTACGAAAAATTATATAATGAAAGTCAGAATAGCCAAATTGAAAATCTAGTATTATTATCACTAAGCCTTAGCCTCACCAGTGCTGTGATATGGTTAATGGCCCCTCTGTTTGTAAATTAGTATTCTTGCATATCCTTTAGATAAACTCAGATTCCCATGGAGAGCTGCCCCAGCTGAGAATCCCCAGGGGGTAGGCTGATGGACTTACTTTGGCAGTACAAGAATCTGCACAATGAAGATGCAGAGAAAGATGAGGCAGGCACAGGTCACGTAGTACTTGAACGCGGGCAGTGCAGTGGCTCGGTACTGAGGAAGAAAGGACACTGTGAGAAACGGTTGACGGATGCTGCAGAGAAGAGCTGCACACAGCTACCCAGTCCCATCACTGGATCTGGGACAGGGTGATGCTTGTAAGTCACAGATTTCAGCAGAAACAAGCTGTGGCTTCCACCTCAGGCAGAGTGTCCTCCCTCCAGACGAACTGTGAGTGTCTTACGCAGGTTGCCATATATGAGTCAAACCAGTAAAGGAAGGAAACACCCCAGAAGAAGCTGAGTGGAAGGGCTCAGTGGATCTCACCTGTGCCCCAGTTCCCCTACTCTGGCATTATTTGGGAAAAAGGAATGACTTTCCAAATAATAACACTTTAAAACAGCACCAAGAAAATGACAGACATATGCATTTTACTTCCTTATTTATCTCAGTGCTACTTAGGGTGTTGGATTAAGATAGAAGACAAAAGGCGTGTAGGACTGGTTCTGAGGGTGGCCCAGTGGGTCTCCTTTCTCTTGTCCAGCACTATCAGTAGGGGTTCTGTCTACCATGCAGGACCACAGACTGACCACGCTGGCTGCCTTTCCAGGACTGCTCCTGGTTGACTTAGTCAGGAACACAAAGCCAGACACCACTGTATCAATGATGATGGTGGCAGGTGGTGGTGACGGCCTCTGTTTCTAATTGACAGCTCTGAGTGCTTTAGGTCCTAAATGCACAACCCTGCTAACAGACCCACAGGGAGGCAGAAACTATTTCTGTCCCTGTTTCTGGTTGAAGGAATTGCAGACCGGAGTTCACATTAATATTGATGATTAATGTGCTAAGGGACTCACTTAATATGAAGCCCTAGGATCTGCAGCAGGAAGACGGAAGGCAGCCTTCTACATAGGAAGCTACACTGATTTCCCAAACCAAGTTCATAACAAAATTAAGGGAGGCAAAGCTTTGTGAAACAGCACTGTAACTTCTTGCAAATGCTCCCAGGTTCTATCATCTATATCAGCCTAGCCTGTTTCCCAAGTTAGGAAGAATCGGATGCAGTTCTTGGGTTTCAGCCACTCAGGTTTTGGTGTTAGAAGACGGCCCTCCTCTAGGTCTCTTGATGATTCTTTGTCCACATGTCTTGCTGTATTCTCTCCCCTTTTACAAGGAGTGCAGGCTGTGGGTAGGTGGATGAACGAGTCCTTCAATCCCAGTGTTCTCCCGACTTTGCCTGAGTGTTGGCATCTGCGGACACGTATACATGGGGAGTGTGTGTACAATTGCTCAAAAGCTGCATTCCTAATGATGATTACCTTCTCCTTAGGAGAATGTCTCTCCTACTGAATTTTGTGACTTAATAGCCAGGACGATTTGCACACTGATGAAGGCATTGTATTAGCATAATTGCTGGAATGTGATTAGATCTCAGGCATTCCATTCCTTCCTTATCTTTGAACTTCTCCAGGGCTTTGTGTTGAGATGGAACTGCTTTTTGGTACTAACCAAGGGCTTCTAGCAGGAAGGAATAGTGTGACAGCTGAAGAATAAACAGCCTTCAGTATCTGCATAGTGTGACAGTTTTAAGTAATAAACAGCCTTCAGTATCTGTTAGCATCACTCAGGGGTAAGATTGTATTAAGTATTAATTTGGCAACAATCTATAGACAAAGTATTTAACTGAGAAGGTGGCAACTGACCTTCTTGACCAGTTGTGTGTGCCTATAAAATCCAACTTTCATGGACTTTGGAAAGACTTTTAATGTTTGATGTTTTCATTCAGTTTCTATGAAACAATGAACTGAGCCTTCTGAGTGGAATTTTCGTAACAGTTGAGCATGCTGCCAGTAGCCTAAGCATTTTGCTCAAACTGAGCGTGTAATTATGTGGTTGGGTGATGGACATGACCTCTGACTCCTGTTCTTTCTCTGGATCAACACAAAACCAGAGGTGAGTGGAGTGCAGGTGGCCTGCATGCATCCTTCCTGGGTGATTTTTTTTTAACCTGTGCTTAACAAATCTGTAAAAATCAAACATCTGCTGCTTATTTGAGCCTAAACCGGTTCACTAAGAGTCATGGTGCCAAAGTATTCAGATGCAGCAAAATTAAAAGTTCGAGTTTTCTAATATCCTTAACACAGTGGCTAGATATAAACCCCTGACTTTTGTCAACATTAGAACAATGTGTGTAATGACACTGTCAGTTCATTAGGAACATTTTTTTTTTCTTTTAAATCAGTGATTCTCAACCTGTGGGTCTCGATGCCTTTGGGGTCGAATGAGTCCCTTTCACAGGGGTCACCTAAGGCCATCGGAAAACACTGATGTTTACATTACGACTCATTACAGTGGCAAGATGACAGTTATGAAGTAGCAATGAAAGTAATTTTATGGTTGGGGGTCAGCACAACATGAGGAAATGTCAAATTAAAGGGTTGCAGCATCAGGAAGGTTGAACCACTGTTTTAAAGGCTTTTCTGAGAAAATTTCACACTAAAACCAGTCAGACATTAGCTATTACCTCCTCCCGTTCTTTCTGATTTTCAGCCATGCATCATTTACTACTAGGACTGCAGAAAATACCAGAGGGCCAAAAAAAAAAAAAAAAAAAAAAAAAGAGTTTGGAAAAAAGAAATGTGCTGAAAGCGTGCCTGGGAGCAGCAGAGTTGGTCCAGATAGTCCTGACCCAGTTAGACACAGTGCAGATTGGGGGTTGCAGAAGTCAGAATGTCCTGTGTATATGTCTGAAATCGCCAAAGAACAAATTCAATAAAAGTTTCAAACACAGATATTAGTAAAGTATTTAACTGAAAACTATATTGAAAATATCTACCCAGTTTGATGAATGAAATCAAAGCTACTATTTCAGAAAGAAAATCATATAATTTTAGGAGAAAAATGGCTTACTTCTTTTTCTATATTCTTGTTATAGAAAAGCAGGGAGATTCTCTGAATGTCTTCAGACTTGAGCCATTGCCTGGAAATGAGAAAAACAGACAACATCAAACATCTAACCAAGAATCTGAAAGTATTTACAAAAAAAAAAAATCCAGTGTTGTTCTTTCTTGAATGTAAACCATGCTAAACTGAATATCTTTTTAGTATATAATGCCAACTTATTTGGTTTGCAAACTACAAATGGCTACAAATATAGCAGGATCTATAAGTGTAACATGCCTAGCCACACAATGCCCTTTTGGGAAAATCATATATTATAATTGTCATATTAAATTGAGACTAAAGTTAATCAAATTAAATAGCTAAAAAGAGGAGTCATTCCAAGGATACAACCATGTCCACGCTCCATCCACACTCACCCCCAAATCCTTCTATTATCATCTTTCCCATCTCAAGGGAGTAAAAACCATGTTGGAATGAAGTTTTCAAAAGAAATGCTAAAAATAGAGATTTATGTGCAAGCATTGCTGTGATCTGTTGACTTAAGAGTCCTTTGGGCATATTCCTAGGAATGGCATAATCAGGTCGTATGTAGACATAGGCTGTCCTGGAGCCCAGTGGTGGCTGCCTCTGCTGGAGGACTCAGGACCTAGAGAGGCCCCTTCTCCTTGGCCATGGGAAGTGCTGTATGCAGCACTCAGTGCTCAGATTATGGCAAGCACTCAACAAAAATACTTTAATGTCATTTCGAGAGTAAAAACCGTGTCAGAAGAAAGTTTTCAAAAAGTTGTTGAAAATAAAGATTTATGTGCAAGCATTGCCATGATCTGTTGACTTAAGAGTCCCTTGGGTATATTCCTAGGAATGGCATAATCAGGTCATATATAGACATATCATATTTTTAGTTTTTTTT
>CABHPR010132123.1:17171-41259 GCA_902168415.1 Peromyscus melanophrys | reverse complement strand
TTTTTTTTTTTTTAGGTGTGGCTGTCAAACACAGAGTCTCATGCATGCTAGGCAAGTACTGTAGTACTGATAGACACTGCTACTCCTCTGTCCATGTTCTGAATGCCTGGGATAGGCAGGAAGGCACTCATGCTTTTTCATCATAAATTCTCCTTATTTTTCACATGTATGTGAGCTAAAGTGTCATTGTAAAACTATTTATTCTCTTTTGTTATTTTTGGGCTCCTTCTAAATCTATGTTTTCCAAACAACTGTCCTGATGTAATGAACCTCAATTATGGATGAATCTGCCAAACTCATATGTTCCCTACCTATAGCAAACATTTTCTTCATGGACTTGTCAGAGTCCCAAAAGAAAAGGACATTAAAATAGACTTTATTAACTAGACATGTGTAAATTTCGAGACAATGAATTTGAGGAAGCAAAACAACTGAATTCTTGTTTTTCTGTTGGATACATTGGGAGCCATTTAAAAAAGGACACATGTCTCTGAAAATGATGCTCTTTTATCTATGATATTTCATTTTAAATGATTATATTTACTTATTCATTGTGTGTGTGTGTGTGTGTGTGTGTGTGTGTGTGTGTGTGTGTTTACATGCCACTGAGCACATGTGCAGGTCAGGGGACAATCTTCAAGAACGACTTCTCTCTTTCCACTGTGTGGATCCCTAGGATTGAACTCAGGTCATCAGGCTTGCCATCAAATGTTCTGTTGTGCCAGCCCTTGTCCATAAAATTAAAAAAAGAAAAAAAAATTATTCATTTGTGGAAGTAGTTATTTTGTCTCATGTCACAGGTTCTAGCCTCCTGCTTTTCTATTAAAGTATTTTGGGGAGATGGCTTTAAGACGACAATTTCTTATTTAGTAATCTGTCAATCAAGCTCATGTGATTACAATGAACATGCCTATTTTCCTGAGGCTTTACACACTAATGACTCCCCTGTTATTACTCTCTTGCTCACTGTGCAGGTCATTGCTCCATTACTAACCCTCTTTTATCTTGGTGATTACATAATGAATTTAGTGAGGACTCATAAATAGACCAGAGGGAAACATCTGATGTACTGCCATTAAAGATGCCTGTCTTTATCTCTTTGTAAAGTATGACACTTCAAATATAGGATCCTCAATTTCAGCCTCAGATTCTGCACACTGCCCTCTCAGGGACAGCTGGCTCTCCTCGAGAGTGTGTATTTTCCAGCTCCACACAATGCTGCCCATTGTTCCCAGATGAGTGACACCCAGGTGACGCCAGGTGAAAACCACTCATCTCCTTGAAAAGTTAGACAAAAATATTGCTCTGAGATTCATAAATTATGTTCATTTCCTTCATCTGTCAATATTAATGTCAGAAAAGTTCTACGGAATTTATTGAAAAGACACCCCCCCCTTTAGCTTTTTAAAGATAAAACACTTAAAACCTTGTTTTAGGTAGTTGCTATTCAAAGACCAGTTCTGGGCGTGAACTTTGAGGAGGGAACTAGGGAAGGGGTGATGAAGAAGACCGGAGTCAGGAACCTTGTGTAGAAAGTGAAAGCAGATGTGACCTATGGCTTAGATTGCTCCTTTTAATGTCACTGTTAGACAGTGATTGGTTTGACTATCATGGAGTCTTTATTGTTGATAACTAGTCAGAGATTCATTTAACTTAAAGATTTCCTAAAGTATCTGCGTGGGGGCAGTGTAAATCCTATTGGAATCTGTATACCAGTGTCAATTTCCTGAATTTAACAATGGATGGTGTTTTCATGAAATACTAGTGGGGGAAGCTAGGCATATTAAGTACACAGGTACTCTAGACTGGTTTGGTATCTTCAAATTAGTCTTAATCTAACTTAAATTTGAAGTGTTTTAAAAAAAACTGGAAATACATAAACTGTCAATTTTTTTCTTAAAATAGTTCAAAGTTCTCAGAAAAACGCCACAGTAGACAACCAATCATTGGAAACCATGAGCAAGAAAAATTGATGAAAAGCAGCAAAATGACGTATTTCCTTTAATTTTATATTTCCAATGTGTTACATTCATCAAAGGACTCCTTACATTTTATTAACTGTTGCCATACTGGTAAACGGTACCAGATTTGGCAAATGACTAACAAGGAGTAGGTCCTCTTAATCAAATGCATATTTTAATGGTTTTGATCTTGGCATCATTTTTGTTGTTGTTGTTGTTGTTGTAACTCTGAAGATAATTTGTCTACTTTTTAGAATTCAACAATTTGACCCCACGGCAGTAGAGCAGGCCTTTTGGTTGTTAGTCTTTCTTCACAGCACGTGTTTACACCTAACAGCTTTGTCAATGGTGACAGGATCAGCGATGAAAACACTCTTGAATAAAGTGACACTTATCAATGTTCATTCAGAGTACACAAATATTTTGTTGCAAATTCATTAGCATAGTGTATTCCAGAGAACTGAATCTTCAATTTGATAGAGACCAGAACATTCTCTATTTTCCCTGAATTGTGGGCTCTTTGAACCTCATACAATTATACAAACTCAGTAATCTTACTCAGATAAAAATATCTCTTTTTTTGTCTTTAGATGAAAATATTGAATTATGAAATTGGGCTCCAAGCTACTACAAAGCAAGCAGTAGGCATGAGAAACCTCTTCTCAAGCTGTTGGTCAAGGAAATCCAAGAGACTCCCATAACAATATGGGTTACTGCTGTTGCTCTTGGTTGCCTTTCCAAGGCTGAAGACACATCCATGGTTGATGATGACATCCTATATTTCAGACACAAGTATAGTAGAAGTTTTCCTGTGTCCAGCCTGGTCCGTAACGGCTCAGACCAAAGTAAACACACAGAGATTTATATTAAATAAAACTGCTCAGCCATTAGCTCAAGCTTACTACTGACTAGCTCTTACACTTAAACTCAGTCCATTTCTGTTCATCTGTATGTCGCCACACTTTCCATGGTTTTACCTGTGTGCCATTACATGGTGCTCCCTGAATGGTGGACTGGTGTCTCCTGACTCAGTCTTCCTCTTCCCAGAATTCTCCTTGTCTGCTTATCTCACCTATACTTCCTGCCTGTCTACTGGCCAATCAGCATTTTATTAATCCAGTGTACAAAAGCTTTATCCCACAACCCAGAAGTGTGAGATAATTTGAGATGGGTCTAAAATGACTGTTTTCCCCCTGACGACTGGCTTTCATAATACTAGAAGGTTCTTGGCAAACTTCCAAAGGTAGGAAGCAATCAATAGTCCTACCTAGCTGTGATACTTAGAAACTACAACAATGAGAAGCATTGCCAGATATTCCTAAAGGGGCAATAGTGGCATTCATATCTCGGCAGTAACCAACAACTATCTAAGATGACTCAGGGGTGGTGAACAGGAGGGAAATCATGCCATGTATTAGAAACCTTCAAACAGACCGGGACTAGTGAAGTCACAATTCTTTTTTTTTTTTTTTTTTTTTTTTTTTTGGTTTTTCGAGACAGGGTTTCTCTGTGTAGCTTTGCGCCTTTCCTGGAGCTCACTTGGTAGCCCAGGCTGGCCTCGAACTCAGAAATCCACCTGCCTCTGCCTCCCGAGTGCTGGGATTAAAGGCATGTGCCACCAACACCCGGCAGAAGTCACAATTCTTGAAGGATAACTTATTACTTCTACTTTACTAGAATGGAATGACTCATTTTTTTTATTATAGATTCATATATTGAAAGAATACATAAATGGATCTTCAGATACTCAAAACCTGTGTCTGGCAAAGCATAGAAGTATTAATGCAAGATAAAATTCTAACAGTTATCATTGCAAGACAATTTTGTGTAACAAGAGAGATGTGAACAGTGTTTCTACAGCTTTTTTCAAAAGATGTGTCCCTTTGGATTTTTTGGGGGGGGCCATGTATATTTACTTGCAAGTATTCATTGCAAAGAATTATTAATCTGATGAAAGGCCTTTGGTTTCTGATACACTATTGATTCTGGGCCCTCCCTGGAACTCCTCTTGGTTATTCTGTTGTTGCCCTGTGTTGTAGAAATCCTGCAGCTTTGGATCTGTCGGACCAGTCCCTCCGTGTGCTCCAGCAATTCCCAGATGGGGTGGATATTGGGGTGGACCAACCCATAACTCTGGTTCTATGCCTGGGATTCTTATTTGCATTCTAAATATTAAAATCTATACTCACAGCTAAGTGTAACCTACATTCATTACCAACAAAACTTTCCTTTGTATCAGAGGGGCATCATTACAGAGAATAACAACTGGTCAAAATACAGAAAACAACTGATTGTGGGGGTAACCAATGGGTACACTTACAACATAACTGTTGCACCTCAGGCTCAAGGAACATTATGGAACAATGGGAAAAAATGAATCTAAGAACCAGAAAAACAGAAAGTCTGATGTGAGATTATGTCTCCTAGAAATGACAGAAAAGCTACACCCATAATACCTCAACTGTGTGACTGCCTAAACGAGACCCAAACTGTGAAAAATTAATAGATGTACTAATATGTAACAGGAAATCTCAAGGGGCCCAACATCTTGATAAAGAATTATAGGCAACAAGTAACTCTTGCAGGGGGAAATTTAGTTTTCCCAAAAGAACAAGAACCCTAAGTACTTATACAATATCAAATAGTTACCCCTGAAATTTTATGCATACAAATAACAGTAAGTGAACTCAGTATTTTGTATTTGCATTTTTGTGCATTAATAAGTATATGTAATAATCAAAGAAAAAGAGGGTAAGGCATAAATTTGAGAGGAGTAAGTGGGCATGGGAGAGGTTGGCAGGCCAGGTCATAGGGAGGGGTTGAAGAAGGAAAAAAAAGGGGGCAATGATGAGACTATAATTTAATTTAAACTTAAAAATACTAAGTAAAAAGTTATCCAAAGGGCTGAGGTGATGTTTCAGTCGTTAAGGTGCTCACCATACAAGCAGGAAGCCCTGATTTTATACACCCAGCACCAATGTCAAAATAAAAAGCCATAATCAACTGCTGGGAAGGCAGATCCAGGACAATCTCTGAAGCTACTGGCCAGACTGCGTTGTCTAGTCAATAAACTCTAAGTTCAGTGAGGGACCCTGTCTTAAAAAAAGTAAGTGTGGTGCAGGATTGACAGAAGGAACCTACCACCAGCATCTAGCCTATATATCAATGTACACACACACACACACACACACACACACACACATACCACAGACATGACCAAATTATGTGAAGATCAAACACAAATTCCTGCCCAGATATTTCATATTACCTTTATACCACATATAAATGTTTTGATAAGAAGCTAAACAAACATTCAAAACTGCCATTTGTTTCTTTATACGTAGTGTCATGTATATACCATGTCCCCCACAGTCTCCATGGTTTGAAGGTTTAGTCTTAATGCTGCTATCTGGGGAAACCGTGGAAACATTAGGGGGCGTGGCTTGAGTGAAGGAAGAATTTCACTAGAGACCAATGCATGAGGTCATATTATCCTTGCCCTCCTGCTGCCTTATATTCTGCTTCCTGATTGACCATAAAGTAAGCAGCTGTCTCCTGCTACATGCTCCCACTGACATGATGGTCTGTCTGCTTGTGTGAGACCCAGTGACCATCAACGGAACCCTGTATAACTTTGACCCAAAACATAATCTTTTCTCTCTGAAGGCCACCAAATGTTTGAACTCAGAAATGGAAAGTAGCTAACATCTATTCAATAGCTGCAATGAACTACTGACAGCCATCCCAGATCTATGTTCATGTTAGTATCTGAAGCTGTAATTGTTAGTTCAGAAGCTGAAAGGGAGAGATGGATTGCCTCACACTTCGTTACAATCTATGGGTGTGATGTTTTTCTCCGACTATATATGGTTATAATAGTTGGTTGTCAATATTTCTTTATCATACATCCACAAATACTTCTTTAATATGATTGTTTTGTTGCTGCTGTTGTATTGTTTTGGCATTGACCACTGACCACAAACCCTTGTGTATGTTTAATATGCACTTTATAAATGAGCTACTCCTCCAAGTTCTACATTCACAAGTACTTCTGAGCACATAATATTCATTTTATGAAGTCACAAAGAGGACTTGATCATGGCTCCAACCTTATGCCATAAGTAATTTAGAATCTTTGTCATATTTTAAAGAAATTAGCTGAAATCAAAATACACATTGGATTTGTTTACTTCAAAATTATAATGCATGGCTCGATATAAGGCCACCTGAATGATGACAGATAAAATAAGGGAGAGTGCAATTTGCCATTTTCCACACAACTGGACAAATGCTGGAATCCATAAAATGATTCGCTGCTTTTCCAGCCTTGTGCTTCTACTGCTGGGCTGTGGGCACAGAGAGAAGGCTCATGATGAATGTGTGTGCATTAGAACAATGGGGCTGCTCTTTGGCAACTAAAGCCACAGACCAAACATTCCTAATTAAGATGTTGTCATTTTACCTAGGGGAAAAGCTTTGGCCACATTCCAGCATGCCCATAAATAAGAGAGACTGCCAGAAATATGAGAAAGAATAGTTTCAAGCAAAAGTATCCTTACATGATTAAGGGCATAATTCAGCCAACTACCAAAACTGATTTATAGGCTCACAGTACAGGGCGCTTTGGTTATGGAGCTGTTTGTGCAGTGCACCTCCTGCTGGCCACACTGGAAATTACATGCGGGAAGCTAACACCTGCTCGACTGTTCAAAAGATAACTTGTTCTTTTTCTCTTTCAAAAGTGATCATTTCTCACTCTAATTTTGCTCACAAATATGCATCCTTATCTCCCAGGCCAGTGTCTGACATACATACATGCACACTTTCACTCAGTTTGATTCCAGGTTTTAACTGTTGCTTAAAGTATGTGCACTCCCATAGGAAAGGATGAGTAATTTTTTTTTTTTGTTCCCATATCAAATGCATACTAACTTGGCTTGTTTTCCTTGCAGGCATGGTGGCGGTTCATCTGTCTCCTGCTAGACCTATGTCCTTCCTTGAGGCTTCATTTCAAGATCCATCTTTTATTTCTTTTTTTAATCAGTTCATTCTATCATAAAAAAATCAATAACATGAAATCTTCTGCTGCATGACATGAATTTTTGTTTTCCTGAAAGAGTATCCACATATTTTAAAATCCACAAAGCGGGGCAGGTTAACCCATCATCTGTGGATTCAAGACTTAAAAAGAGCACCCATCATGCCCTTTTTTTTTTTTTTTTTTTTTTGGTGAGCACAGTCTCATAGATGCCTTCACATTAAAGACAATTCCAAGAAAACTGCAGCTGGGGCAAAAGAACTGCTGAATTACCTCAAACTGACATCTTGATCTTTTTCTTTGAAATCTCCCTAGGAATCCATTGCTGCAACCCTAAATCAAATGAATCGGATGGCTTTGCTTATTCCATATGGAGAGCAGTACATCTCCTGTGTGTCGTAATGTTACTACAGTTGGAAGTTCTCTGCAAAAGGAAGCCTGTGCCTTTTGTGCCATCACCGACAGTGAAATGCTTGTGTCTAATTATGTCTTTACTGATCAGCAGCTAGAAAGGTAATCTCCACTGGTGCTGGCTCAGTGTGACTAACAGTCACAGAACTCGGGCTTCTTTGAGAAAGTGAACTGAGAGATTTCCAGCTTGGGGACAGAATCTCAGTGCAGAAGCAACACATCTTTGGCAGTGAACATGTTCAGCCTCGAGCCTTTCCTTTCCTTCTTCTTCAGGAGGCTGACACAATTCCCAGTGTGGCTTTAGGAAGGTCTCAGCTGTTACATGCTGGCTTATTTCCCTACCACTCTCCAAAGGGGAGGCTGAAAGCAACAGCTAGACATCTGTACCTGATCCTTGGCTCGGACTGCACAGTATCCTCCCTCCACCCCCCACTTCCTTTTCCTTTCTCTGCAGGGGATTGAGTGAAATAGGAAAGCCTTCATTTTTATTAGTGACTCTCTCTTTTGCTTTTAAAAAATACAGTTCTTTTTTATGATGCATGGTACTTATTCACTTCAGTTTGCCTCCGATAAAATGATAAAGTACTTTAAGCCACTCTATTCCCTTTGTTGTTTACGCAATAACATTGCTTAGGTTTCATGTGGCAGTTTCAAGGCATTTATGATGGAGAAGAAAAAATATTAATTATAATGAAGAAAGATATAAATTATAATAGTTACAGCATCTTGGCATTTATTTCCCTGAAGCTTATGTCTGCAAGTGTTCCAAAAAATAAAAACCTGCAGTTCAAGAGTTGGAAGGTTGCTTTGTTTCCACTGAGTTGGGATAAGAAGTTAAAGGTAAAATTTCAGATGGAACCTTGCACTTTGTTTTAATCTCTATAAAACTGAAATCTATTTATATCTATTTTATACCTATAGGTTGCCAATGTCTCTATAATGGGATAATATCCCTAAAGATATTTGAAGTTTTCCACAGTAATTCACAATGAAATAGTTTCCATAATATCTATGAAAATGCTATAGTATCATGACATTAGTTATTTAATGGGGGATTGGACTTGACTTTGACCTACAAATCCATTGAGTTAGCATCTGTTTTGGTCTTTTTCTGTTATTGAAGAACAATATTTGAGCCTGGGTGATTTATAAACGTAAAGCTTTTGTGTATAGTTCTAGATGGTGTGTGTGTATGTGTGTGGGGGGAGGGTGTGTGGGTGTGTGTGTACATGGACATAAGCATGTACTTCTGAGTATATATGTGGAGGTGCATGTATGTACAGGCATGTGGTATGAGCATGATTTCTCAGGAATAACTCCTGATTTGTGAGGCAGGCTCCCTTATTGACCTGGAGCTTACCCAGCCAACTATGCTGGCCGGCCAGTGAGTCTCAGAGATCCAACTGTCTGTCCTCCCCAAGAGTTAAGATTAGAAGTGTTCTTAACAATGCCTGGCTTTTTATGTGGAGTCTATGGATTAAACAAAGGTCTTCTTCTTGTATAACAAACATTCAACTGATTCCCCTTACATGAAAGGGTTTAAGTTTAAGGTTTCGTGGTAATTTCTGGTCAGGGCATTATGTTGCCTCCTAATAATTGAGACCCGAAAGGGCAAATGGCCATGATGGGAGACTCAGACATAGGGCCAGCCTGGCATTTTAGTATACCCTCAGGGAAGGCATTATTCCCAATTAACTATCTAATCCTATGGTAAAGCCCTACTTCTCATATTGCCAAAATGGCAACTGGACATCAAAGAGAGTTCCTGAGAAGAGGACCACACTCCACTCATAGTGGTATACTTGTACTCCCTTTTGGTTTCCTGGCAGTTTCTATAGAAGGAAAAACAAGAAGCAAGTCCCTACACTGGGGTGTCTATTAGATAATAATTTAAACTGGAAAAAATTAATATCTTCAGAATATGTGAAGAGGAAGTGAGGAAGAGATGCACGATGTTGCCTCGGTTACTCCAGTGTTCTGTGACATTACTGCTTTCTTCAACATCTTTTGGTTCACAACAGAGAGTATCTTGTAAAGGACTTTTAAAAAAAGGGAATCCTGAAAAAAAGTAGCTATTCAAAAGCTTAGATGAATGCAAATTAATCCCAGAAGAACACTTTAATCTTTGCCAAGAAAGAGGTAAAGAAATCTCCCAAGTGGCATTTTTTTTTTTTTTTTGAGTTTCACAGCTCTGAAATTCTTACAGGGGTTGAAGGGAATCTTTGTTTTATTGCAGACAGATGGACGGAGAATGGCTAACCAAATCCATAAAAATCCATAGTTGGCTGAGATGCCTTCAGCAATGAAAATATTCTGCCAGCAACAGAAGCTGGGATAGGTCTTGCTCACCAAACTACTAGATCTAAGATGGCTTGCTAAGTTTACCAGTAAGTAGAGAGTAGAGCAGGTTATCTACGGAACTCAAAGGGTTTAATTGTCCTTTTGAAACACAGTGAAATTCAATGTGTCTTAAAGCATAGGATTAAATTGCCTGTCTCTAACTGGCACATGAAGACAAAAATCAGTAATCAGAGAGGCAGCAGGAAGTCAGATGGATTTCTCTCCAACTTGATTAGAGCAATCCTACTCTGTCACTCCTAATTGACAAATTCAAGTCTGTTCACTCACTGTTTGCTTACTTAGTCATGCATAATATCCTGAATTGGGAATGAAATTTGAATATCTAACTTAATAGACTTAACAAACATTATATATATATATATATATATATATAATTGGTACTAAGGAATAACTAGCATGTTCTTTGTTTGTGCCCAGTCAATGGCATTTGAGCACCTCCATTGTGTAAGAACACTGACATCAATTGGGCCTCTAAACTTAAGCTATTAGAAACGCAGAGCATCTAGAAGCTGTCTTTTCTTTAAGGGTCTTAAAATAGAACTTTAATATACAAAATAGTATTATTAATGACAATTTCTCGCTATATTTTTAATTAAAAATTATTTTATTTATTTTTACATACCAACCACAGATCCCCCTGTCATCCCTCCTCCAGTTCCCATCCATCCCTGCCTAACCTCCCCCTAGATTCACCCCTCAGCCCCTCCTCCAAAAGGGTAAGTTCTCCCATGGGGGGCACAGCAAATGGCCAAAAGACATTTAAGGAATTGCTCAACATCCTTAGTAATCAGGGAAGTGTAAATCAAAATGACTTTGAGATACCATTTTACACCTGTCAGAATGGCTAAGATCAAAAACACTGATGACAGCTTATATTGGAGAGGATGTGGTACAAGGAGAACACTCCTCCACTGTTGGTGGGAGTGCAAATTTACACAACCACTCTGGAAATCAGTATGGCAACTTCTCAGAAAATTGGGAATGAATCCACCTCAAGACCCAATGTTACCATTCTTGGGCATATACCCAAGGGATGCTCAAGCATATCACAAGGACACTTGCTTAACTATGTTCATAGCCATATTATTCATATTAGCCAGAACTTGAAAGCAAACTAGATGCCCGTCAACAGAAGAATGGATAAAGAAAATGTGATACATATATGCAATGGAGTATTACCCAGCTGTGAAAAACAATGACATCATGAAATTTGCAGGCAAATAGATGGAACTAGAAAATATCATCCTGAGTGAGGTAACCCACACTCAGAAAGACAAGCATGGTATGTACTCATTCATAAGTGGATACTAAGTGTAAAGTAAAGGATAATCAGACTACAATCCACAGCTCCAGAGAAGCTAGATAACATGGAGGATCCTAAGAGGGACGTACAGATCACCTTGGGAAGGGGAAACAGAGTAAACATCCCCATGAGTAAACTGGGGATGAGGGAGTAGAGGGAAGGGGATGGAGGATGAGATCATGAGGGAACAGGATCATTGAGCTGGGGGAGGGGCAGAGTGGAAGATCAATGAAATAGAAGCTGTCTTAGTAAGGATTTCTACTGCTGTGACAAAACACCATAGCCAAAACAACTTAGGTAGGAAAGAATTTATTTCACTCACAGTTCCCTATAACAGTTCATCATCAAAAGCAGTGAGGGCAGGAACTCACACAGGGCAGGAACCTGTAGACAGGAGCTGATGCCTAGGCCTTGGAGGATGCTGCTTACTGGTTTGCTTCCAATGGCTTGTTCAGAACCATGGCTTTTATAGAATCCAGAACCACCACCCTATTTATGATCCCACCCACAATGGCCTGAGGCCTTCTCCATTGATCACTCAGTAAGAAAATGCCCTAAAGGCATGCCTACAGTCTGATTTTTAAGGAGAATTTTTTTTTATTGAGGTTCCCTCCTCTCAGATGATTTTAGCTTGTGTCAACTTGATATAAAACTATCCAGCACAGAAGTGTTCCTGAGTATTCTAAGGATTGATCAAAAAATATTTATAGTGAAGATTCAACTGACTAGAAAGTATTCATAGCATGGGAATAACACAACTTTCTGTTATTAATCTAAGTTTAGGCAGACCTTGGAGTAAAATAGGGATGCTGATAATAAAAATGCATAGCTTTAAAGACATTCTTTATTTATGTTAAATTTGTCTTATATTTTTCATTATGAACATTATATATAAATTACATATATTAGTTATAGTTCTGTTTAAATATAATTCTTAAGAATACAATTATTACTATAATTAAAATAAAATGTATGTTAAAGCAACATTAAAATATATTAGTTGCATATAGACTGAAAATTGTATTTCATTATGTACATATGTTCCTTATCAGTTTCTTCTGTATTTTTAAATACAATTTTGTTTTTATTTTTTATCTTAAAATTGGCTGTAACCTATCTACCAATACTGTATCCATACTATGAATGAAGCATGAATAAATGTGCCATAAATATTATATCCTATGCCTGAATCTATGATATAAATTTCAATTATAATGTCAAGCATTATTCATTGAATCAAAAATGTAACTCAAACCTTTGTTTTGATTTTATGATTAGTGTTTCATAGCAATTGTCAGGACTGATATGATTGATTTCAAATATTATAACTTTAATGTTCACAATATTAAGTTGGAATAATACACTAACTTGGTTATCATACCCTGCAAAAGTAACCATGTTCACAATGGAAGTGTACTGCAGAAACTGATTTAGCTGAAAGAGAACACCATTCAATTTAGATGGAAAATCCAGTTTAACATGGTCCTTCTTCAGCAGCAAGACCAAACTGACCAACCTTACTTCATCTGCTGGTGCTTCTCCACCTGACTTTTGCCTTCAAGTCTTCATGTGGCTAGTGATTTTTCTGTGCTTTCCGTGGTGCAACTAAATGCCAACAGACATACTTTACAATCAGTCTATTTGCAGACACTTTACTGAAAAATGTAATCCAATACATTTATCTTATTAATGTGCACTTTAAAAAAGTCATTGTGGATGAAAAAATTTATAGGAAAAATAAAAATAAATATTGAAGAATAAAATTATTATTATAAGGGCTGTAAATGTAGCTTGGTGGGAGAGTGCTCACATCACATGAACAAGACCCTAAGTTCAATGTCTACCATTGCAAAAAAAAAAATTATAGCTTTATACCTTAAAATAAGTTGCAAACTCACCTATCGAAAACTTTTTTAAATGTTATTCATGCAATCTGTGGTACCAATATTCAGCTTTTACTTACCGAATGTATTTAATAGAAAGCATTCCTACTTTCTCTTTATTTTCCATTAACACTGTTCATTAGTATTCAGGGAGCTGACCTGTGCTCACGGTCTTGATGTACACAGTTTAGTAAATTGTTAGATGTTAAAACAAGTATCCAGCAAGGACAGTAGTGCTGAATTACCTAATTAGCATCCTTAATTTGAAGGAGCTATATGTTGAATCAATAAATAACATAACATTGTCCCACTAGAAAGGCAACCATTCATAGTATGCTCATATGTGTGACTAGAAATAGTTTAGGCAAGATTATTTGTTACTTCTGTTCACATTTTATATTTTTTAGGTATTCAAATGAGAACATTGTTTTCTTGCATATACCTTTTACTCAGAGCTAGATTAGAAATGGGAACTGGATAGCTACCAAACTCATCAAAATTCACTGAAATGCAACCGTTCCCAGTGATACTTCATTAAGAAATGAAGACTTCTGGAGCATTGCCGACGTCCACTGAAAGCATGGCTCACAGGAAGGAGCAGCCTGTCTCTGCAGCAGGGGCACATCTTCACTGTAGTTACCTGGACCCTGCCTGTGTAGGCTAGAGCAATGACTCTCCGAAAATGTCATCTGCCTAAAACTGGTCGCTAATTCCTTAGCTCTAGCAAGTTGGTGTGGACATATAATTTTGTATTTTAATATATTATAAGAATATATTGCAATTATATGCAAACAAAGACAGAAAAGAAGCTGAGAAAATGAATAACAGTTTAAGGAAGCAAACCGAGAAGCAGAGAGCAGACTACACAATAAACAGTTATCACTTCTAAAATATCCCTGCAAATCTTTAGTCATTTCAAAATACCTAGAGTTGTTGACTTAATGAATCTGTATTTGTGAACACTTATTAGGCTAAATTGGCTCCATCTTATATTTTATGTTTTTCTTGTGTAGATAAATTAGGTATCCATATGTGTGTGAATTAATTTGTTCTGATTGGATTGCTCCTGGAGTCCTCCTGATGTCACCTACTTAATAAAAGCCAGAGGAAAATATAAGAATGAGGCAAGAGACAATGTACTAATACTCAACGTTTTATTTTGAATTAGATGCTCCAATGCTCTCTACAGCACAATGACACACATCTTAAAATAGATATTTGCTTTAATCTTTATTTCTGACTGGCAATTTATTCATAGCATAATGTGTATACCAACTGAAATAGAATTCAAGCTGATTAATCCAAGATAAAAGGATGACTTAAAATTTTCAAAATTTCATCCTGTCTTAGAAATCACTTTATTTGAATATTTTGGTTGTACTACTAAAATGTGTTAAGTTTCCCAGTTGAATAAATTAGCAACTGTTTTTGGTTTCTACTCCTTGATTATGGATTTACTTGACTATTTGACTCCAATACACACATAAGATGCATGCAACTCACATGTACAATAGTCTATAGCTGTTGTAAGTCATCAATATTTATTTCTTGACTGAGAAGGTACATGTCTGGGATAGCATAGAAACAGTAGCAAGCACATACCAGGACTGAATGAAGATATATTTATAGATTTTTACACTATATGGATACAACATTCTATTTCCCACACATAAAACTTCCATCATTTCTTAGGGGAACAGGGCATGAAGGAAATTTTACAAGAACTTATTTGTGTCTCTCATCAAAATTGGGCTGAAAAAAGCTCATTTCTCTGCATGGTCAGCATGGCTCACCACTGTACCACTTCTGTCCCTGAGGTGATACGTTTCACCACCTAAAAAAAGCACATACAATAAACAATTAGGTAGCCCTCTTCTTCCTTAATAACTTCCCTTTCTCATTAATAGCTTTCGATCATCATGTTCATCCCAAGCTCACATATCAATTCGTCCCTTAACAAGAGGAGTTTTCTCTTAGGTCACCCTCCCTGGGTCCTGCATCAATATTCTTACCAAGTAGTGACCTGATAATTATGAATGATGGCTTTTCCCATCCCTGAGTGGCTGAGGGATAATTTCAAGAAAGTATTCATAGTCAGGGATGATCAAGTGATTACACTCCAGATTAATCTCCCCGGGCCCATGTGCTGCCTGGTTGTAGACCGTACATGGTGTAGCATTTAATCTGTTCTATTTAGCCCAAATAAAGAGACCTTATTTGCTAAACCATTTTAATTCATTCCACACAATTTAATTATGCTTTGGTGCAAAACCACCTGTGACCTTGGGTTTAGTAATGAAATCCACTCCCCAGTCACCACTCTAGAGCATGGTTTGTTTGCTAAAGACACTGGAAAATAAGAATCTTAAATATTGCTCAGAGCCTTCACTGGCAAATTTGAATGAGATATTAAAGTGATCCTTAGCCATTTCAATGAAGAAACAGTCAAAGGTCTATTTTACTGTGTACAGAACCAGAGGGTATTTAAAAAAGTCCCTTATTTCTCTGTTTAAGAATTAAGATGAAAGCATATGGGATGCAATTATATGTTACTTTTGCACAAATCTGGGTCACTTGATATTTATTTATTGATGGGAGGTGTTACTTAGTTCCTAATGAATCTTTGATAAATCAGTTTCTCATTTGTCAAGGTTTTGTTAATCAAGGTAGATGATATTAATTAGAAAAAGTCCTTAGGAAGTTTTTGGATTTTAATAGCCATGCATGTTTACAGAAGTTTTTTGAATCGGTCAGAATTTTCAGTGCTATGTCATTCAAACATCCTGCACTCATTTTTGTTTCTTTCCAAGCAGTAGGTTTTATGATTTTCCCTTGAAGCAAATTTCATAAATCTACCTTGAAACTCACAATATGGAAATTATTTCTCTCACTGGCTCCTAGACACTGTGGGTTTATTCATAATAATGCAACACTGCAAACCTAGTTCATTGATTTTTAAGATATATGTTTATTGACCTACATTAGAACACCTTTTGAAAATTGATTATGTTCCTGCAATAACGTTTATTATTTCTGTTGCCAAATGGCAGTCAATTTGCATATTGGTTTCATTTGGAAACCCATTAAGGCTTTTCCTGTTTTCCATATTGTTTACATGCAAAAGGAACTTCTCAAATAAATGTAATTTTTAAAGAAATGCAAGCAATCCACAAAGCTGTGGTTTAACTGGAAACATTTTTCTTCTTATCATTTAATTTCATAGAATATGCTAAAGCCATCCTATCCTTTTCTGTTGGGCCATCTACCCCACCAAAATTCAATACTGCAATTTTTGTATCTTCCTCTGGGTCTTGCCAACCATTGTTGGTTTTTTGTTTTGTTCTGTTTTGCTTTGTTTATCATTTTCATTTTCTGTTCATACATCACATTGTTTCCACTGTAATAGGTCTATACTAATATATGTGATTTGACACTCCTTGGTTGCGAGCTTACAATATTTTCATTCTAAGAATGTAAGGGAATAGAGGACCAATGAAATCATTTAGTGTCCCTATTTCACTTATAATAAAGAAAAGAAATCAAGGTCAGTAGGACTTAAGCATTAGTGGTAATCCCAAGTGTAGCAGGAGTCTTAGAGAGTCTTATTAATAAAATCAAACCCGAGGCCAGTTATTGGGGTAAATGCTGGAAGGTCAGAGAGACAGAATAAGCCACAGCTATCTCACCTCGCCGGATCCTCAGCTGGTCTTGTTTCCTCAGACTGGAGACCTCTGAGTCCTTATCCAGAATGGGTCTCAGCTGAACTGCTGCTAGAAGCCTGAAAGCTTAACCAGCCACATGCTTCTCCAGGCCAAAGGCTTCTCCAGGCCAAAGGCCTCTAGTTTCTGGTCCTCACGCCTTATATACCTTTCTGCTTTCTACCACCACTCCCTGGGATTGAAGGCGTGCTTTCTGGGATTAAAGGCGTGGGTCACCATGCTTGGGTGTATCCTTGAACACATGAATTTCTGCCTCTGGAATGCTAGGATTAAAGACGTATGCTACCACTGCCTAACCTCTGTTTCATATTGTGGCTATTCCGTCTCTGACCCCAGATAAGTTTATTAAGGTACACAATATTTTGGGGAACACAATACCACCACATTTCCTCTCTTTTTGTCTAAAATTAAAAAAGCTTATAACTAATACAAGAAAAATTATCCAATAAGTATGTACAATACATACAGTCAAGATTACATTAACGATGTCTAGTCCATTATATTAACAATGTCCAGTCCAGTAACATTTGACAAATTCAGACCAAAAAATTTTCATTACTTATCTTATTTAAAACAAATAGTTCCTTTTTAAAAGTAGATTCTATAATCTCCCTTTTTATCTTATCATATCCATATTCTCTCTTTTTTCTTTTCATAATACATTCAGTAGTCTACCTTTTGTCATTTTTATATCTTCTCCTTTTTCTTTTCAGTGTAGATTCAGTGATCTACCTGTTTATCCTATTTTTCTTTATCTTTTTTCTCAGAGTAGATTCGGTGATCTATCTCATATCTATTTCTCTTTTTCTTTTTTCTTTCTAGGGGTGAAGATATCTTTAGGGAATCTTGAAAAGAAAATTTTTGGGTTAATTGTCAAGTTCTGTATCATTTGTCCAGTCTCTGCATAATAGAAAAGTTCAGGGCTTGTCACAAGTCCTTGTTCGAGTAGTTTGTCAGTCTGGATCATCTCAGCTAGTCATCTTAAAAGTCATAAACAGTTTGTAGTCCAAAGTTAATCTTTCCTTGGTGTTAATCAATCAGCTTAATAGCTTTACAATACTCCATGTAGGATCATCATTGGGGAATCCTGTCATCTTTTTGAAGATTTCAAAGTCACTGTTAGGCATGGTCATGGTTCACTGCAGACTTTTTTTTTTTTTTTTTTAATTGTGCCTCCTCTGTGGTTTGGAGTAATCACATTCTGATAAATGTCTGTCTCTTGGAACCACGGATGTTCTTCCCTAGAAGAGAATATCTTCACAGCAATTTCTCCCCACCATTTGTCTTGCCAACCTTTTTCAAACTGACCTTTGCCGATGCTTTCTTGTAACACGATGGTCCTGGCAATTCTTCTCTGAACAAACAGCAGTAAACCCTTTGTCCCAGGTAGCAGCATCACCGCAGTCACCAACACGATGAGAAGGAGCCGGCAACTTAGAGCAGCAGCCTCTGCCTCCATGGTCCCACCACCGTTTGTGCCTGGGCTCTGGCCGAAGCTTCTCCCCAGCAAGCCTCCTAGGCCGGCCCCAAACTCTTGCCTCTGCCTCCTTCAGCAAATCCAACAGGCATGCATCACCACAACCGGTTAGCAGCTTTTTCATGAATTCGTACCACAAACGTTGGGCGCCAGATGTAGCATGAGTTTTAGAGAGTCTTATTAATAAAATCAAACCTGAGCCGGGTATTGGGGTGAACACTGGAAGGTCAGAGAGACAGAACAAGCCACAGCTGTCTCACCTCGCCGGATCCTCAGCTGGTCTTGCTTCCTCAGACTGGAGGCCTCTGAGTCCTCATATCCGAATGACTCTCAGCTGCACTGCTGCTAGAAGCCTGAATGCTTAACCAGGCCAAATGCTTCTCCAGGCCAAATGCCTCTCCAGGGCAAATGCCTCTCCCGCCATTATTTATTTGTATGTTAATAAATAAAGTTGCCTAGGGGTCAGAGCTATTAGCAAGCCATAGCGAAAGCCAGGGCGGTGGTGGTGCACGCCTTTAATCCCAGCACTTGGTAAGCAGAACTAGGTAGATCTCTGTGTGTTCAAGGATACAGCCAGCATTGGAGACACACGCCCTTAATCTCAATACCAACCATAGAAGACTTGGAGGTCTGTACAGAGAGGCAGTGACGAGGCAGTCACGTAGTTGGGTTTACAACCAATGAGAAGGCAGAACAGAACTCTTATTTAAAGTCAAACGCACAGGAAGGAGTCCCTTTTCGGAGAGGTCTCTTGGCGGGAGAGGCTAGCTGGCGGAAGGCGGGTAAGACTCTTAGCTCTGACCTCTTTGGCTTTCATCTTTACATTGGCTCTGTGTCTCTTATTTAATAAGGCAGTTGGTTACATCTACACCCAAGACTCTGTGGTCACCCACAAATGATGAATAGTTCCTGGCTGTTTTTTTTTAAGAGCTAGTAACTGGGGTTTGATAGCACATTTCCATTGTCTTGAAGAGTATTCTTTTAAACACACCAAATATTCTTCTCATGCCTTTAAAGGCATGCTTAATTTTGTGTTGCAGACATTTTATCTTGACATCTAACTGCATGTTAAATACATAGGCAATACTTGTTTAGTTGAATAAAATTACCATAGCCAGCTGTGGTGGTACAGACCTGTAATACAAGCATGTAAGAGGCAAAGATAGGAAGATCCCGAATTTAAGGATGGCCTGGGCAACATAGCAAATTCTTGGAAAGCCTAAGCTAGATAGAAAGACAATCTCTCAAAGCAGTTAAAGACAAACTAAGAAAAAAAAAATTAATCTGAATTAAACTCAAAAGAAGTTAAAATCTTTTTCAAATCCTAACCAAGAGTAATGCTTTCAATGTTAATTCTCTGGACAGCCTTATTTTAAACCTTTTAATCTTCCCAGACATTGCACCGCTAATTTTTTTTTCATTCAAAATGAGTGACAGAGAAGCAAAGAAACACTTGAAATGATCTTGCAGATTCTAGACTGAAAGAACACACCCAGTCCGGCTGTGGGGTTTTCCACCTCAGATTTGAGTGATAAGAAAATTGCAACACTGTGCCTTAGTCAAGCATCACAATTCAGGCAAGTCTTACTTTGTTTTGAAAAAAAATTAAATAAGAAAGAAAATACCACAGAGGGGTAATTATGTGTTTAAACAGAAATGCCAAAGACGGTGAAACCATAAAATGGGGAAAGATAAAATACACTGTCCTTTGGCATCTGCAAAAAAAATAATTTTTGAAAAGAGTTAAGATTTTCAAACTCAGGTACCAAAAATAATGGTAGAAATTGTCCCCACCCCCCACCCCCCACTATGCCCTGAACAACCAAAGCAGGTTAGTTTATGAGAAAACTCAGGTCATGTTTTGAGTTCAACTTCCTAACAAGAGGGAACAACAGTATTATAGCAAGGCTACATTTCAGAGGGAAATTGCCAATTTGAGATACTGAATTTGATACTGGATATTGTAGCAGGAGTGTGGGTTGGAGTCATGGGCATGGTGTGATTTTTTTAAAGCCACTCCCACTGACCAAAAAACAGATGCTTAGACAAAAAAATAAGATTTAAATGAAAATATACAGAGCAGTAGCTGCATGATAGGTAACTATATACTACTCAGATCTCAGAGATTTTTTATACGTGGGTTGATTTTAGTGGAATAGCTTAGTAAGTGTACCTCCTCTGTTTTTCTTCCTGTAAGACGTAAACATTTCACCCCACAAGGGTGTCAGTAGGAGACCAGTAAAACAATTCTATCCAAGTTTGGCTTGGTGAGCCAATGAATTTATTGACATTGCTTATAGGACCAGGTGTGAGTCTTTACTTATATAAGCATAGGGAAACTTAAGGGCAGCTACCCGTATTCACAAAAACTTAGTAGTACCTCACAAAAACAAATCCCTGAGCTCTTCACCCAACTTTCAAGCAGTCCACCAGAACCTCCTCTCCTTCACCAGGTGCAGACTGCTTATGGAATTCCAGGAAGGGGCCTGGCGAAGCTCACTCATTTCTGAGGTTCCTGAGCCTGCTAAGTTTTATTTAGTTTCCCAAGTCTTGTGAGCCTACTTCCTCTCCCCAGCTATGAACTAAAATGGATGGCTACAAAACATCTTTCCCCGGGATATGCACAATAGAGAAAAATGCCCAGAGATGCAGAGAAAGAGGAGAATCCAAGAGGAAAGAGGAGAGTGATGTAGAGTGCAGATGGTTAAACCATCCGAAAGAATATTGCTCAGGCACAACACGCAACTAAAGGCAAATGCTACGTGTGTCTCTTATCTGCCTTGAAGTTTCCAGACCACATGAGAATAGGAAGGAGCAAAGTGCTGGAGAGGCCCACAGAAATCCACAAAGATGCCCCCACAATAGACTGCTGCAATAGTCGAGAAATAGCCCAATCTGACCTCCCCTGGTGATAGGATGGCCAAACACCTTAATTGTCATACTAGAAACCCCATCCAGTGACTGAGGGAACTAGATGCAGATGTCCAAGGTCAGGCCCCTGGTGGAGCTCCGGGAGTCCAATTGGCGAGAAGGAGGAGGGTTTATGTGAGCTAGAGTTGTTGGGACCAGGGATGGATGGAATACAGGGACAAGTGGCCAAACGAATGGAAACACATGAACTGTGAACCAATGGCTGAGGGGCCCCCAACTGGATCAGGCCCTCTGAATGGGTGAGACAGTTGATTGGCTTGATCTGTTTAGGAGGCATCCAGGCAGCTGGACCGGGTCCTGTGCTCAGTGCATGAATTGGCTGTTTGAAACCTGGGGCTTAGTAGAGACCCTTGGCTCAGCCTGGGAGGAGGGGACTAGACCTGCCTGGGCTGAGTCCACCAGGTTGATCTCAATCCTCGGGGGAGTCTTTGCCCTGGAGGAGATGGAAATGGGGGGTGGGCCGGGGAGAAGGGGGTGGGGTGGCAGGAGGGATAACGGGGGGGGGGGATCTATGGCTGATATGTAAAGTTGAATTATATTGTAAAATAAAATAAAATAAATTCAAAAAAAAAAAAAAAGAAGTTTCCAAAGCATGAAAGAGACAACAGCCATAAGAACCTGGGTATGTTGGAGGGTGGTGCCGTAAAATCAAAGTGGACTTTAAACTGTGTTGAAGTGGGCAAGGTAGCAGCAAAGAGGGATTGGGGATGGGCAGTGAGGCAGAGGCGGGCTCTTGATGATTTTATTGAGTTAGTCCAGATAACTAGAAAACCATTCTATTATCTTTGTAAGTATCAAAAACTTTTATATTAAAATATCAAATATAAAAATATTAAAGTTTTTTATATCTTGGCTGTTTACAAAATATGATTTTAAAAAGCAAGATTTTTAAAGCAAAAGCAGACCATTTATATTCTCTTTTTCTCCATATACACACACATTCATACAAATACATATATATACACCTTTTTGTTTTATAAATGTATATGTACATATGCATCTATTCATGCTCCTTTTTCTATTTCATAGATACATATCCATATTTCTGTAAATAGATGTGACTCAGTAATTAATGTTTTATAGTGTTTACTTCTAAATATAAAACTTTGTGCACAAGCCATAGGACCTCTGAAACTTCTAGTACGTGCTAGGGACTCAAGGCCTGTAAGTTTCGTTTACTAAATATATAATATAGTCAGATGTGTAATACAGGTTTTTTCACTGGATTTTTGTTTTCAAAGGGCATAAACAAGCATAATATTTGAATATGAGTAAAATAACCAACAATTCTAAATCAGACCTACCTCTCTTTCATCACAGGACATCACTGGAAGGGAAGGGAAGAGTAATCCAACCTTTATTTGTGGAGTATCTATTCCCTTTGGGTACTATATTATTTAATTGATTTCAATTATTTAATTTTATTCTTTGATGACACAAGCAATATTATTAGTGTTATTACTAAAATTAAAATAGTAGGTACACAGAGATAACCCAATGTTTATTTGCTAGAACTTTCTATTTTGTGCACTATAGCATAAAACTTTAAGAGTGGCCCTTCAATACATGATGATTTTTGAATGACAGCTATTCCTTTTAGAAATACACTTCCTTTTTACTAATATCCTCAATATTATTGTCACAATTTTCCGGAGACAAATCTCGTAATCAAAGCTTGGTTTCGTCAAACAAGACAAAATGTTTATTATTTTACCTTGTATCATTGGGTATAATAGAGAAAAGTAAATACTATTATCACCACTTGGGGATCAATAGAAGTAATGTAACCAGTGAAAACTGTTAAAATAGAAAATAAGTAAGTGAAGTACATGATAACACAGAGAGATCTCATATATTGGTAAGGGGCATGTGTGTTAGTTCATTGCTGCCGTCTGTGTGACTACGAGGATGGCTCTTTCAGTCATCATTGCTCACCTATTCAGAAGGATGCTGAGGGAAAAGCACACCTTCTTCCATCTATGTCATTCTCTATACCCTCTATGAAAACAACAATTGTTTCA
This sequence comes from Peromyscus melanophrys, assembly GCA_902168415.1. Lineage (NCBI taxonomy): Eukaryota > Metazoa > Chordata > Mammalia > Rodentia > Cricetidae > Peromyscus > Peromyscus melanophrys. The sequence goes on along the minus strand of CABHPR010132123.1, from coordinate 18,154 downwards.
TCTAATTGTTCTCATCTAAACATTCAGAGCACACAAAGCCACCAGGCCAACTAGCAACACAGGCAACTATGCTTCCTCTTCTCCCCCCTTAGAATAAAAACATTTTACGTGCCTGCCTTCTGGAGGAAACTGTGTCACTCACAGTGTGGCTCATACACAAAGCATCATTATCACTTGAAAGCGTCTAGAAGTGGAGAATTTAGGGAACAAGTTTAGATATGCTGTTTTGAATTTTTTAGTTTGGATCCTTAGATGATAGATAAGTTTGAACCAATCCATCAGCGCTTACCATCCTTTCACCTGAATCAGGCACTGGTGCATGCCTGGGTCTATGAGAAGGAGGCAGTTAAGCAATTATTTCTCGTGCGAGTGTTTTGGTATATTTGTTACGATGTTATCTGAGTTCTAGGAATCAGGGACCAAGGGAAAAAGAATTACTTAGCTCCCCGGTTTATGCTCTACTGCCTAGCTCAAAGTAAGTCGGGAGCTGTTGTACTTTGGTTCTTAGTTAAGTTGTCTTTTGTGTGTTGAAGGTGAGTTCTTCATGGACCTTAAGGGGAAGAGAAGTGAGTACCAGATTTGGCTAGGATTTCTCATCACAGCCAACAAAGCTCTGTAAACATAATTAAAAAGAGGTTAAAAAATCTTTCAATGGTTGAAGTAAATCCTATCAAAAAAGGCAAGATGGATTTGGTAGAGAGGTTAATAATTAGGAAGTTTTTTTTTTTTTTGAAAAGGAAAGTTTTTTTTTCTTTATTACATTTTTATTTGTTTCAGGTAGGGTGCGCATGCGCACCTGCGGAGGTCGGAGGACAGCTTGCAGGTTAGCTCTCTTCTTTTATTTTTTTTAATTTATTTTAATTTTACATATCAGCCACGGATTCCCCTGTCCTCCCTCCTCCCGCCCTCCCCCCAACCCACCCCCATTCCCATCTCCTCCCAGGTGGAGCTCCGGGAGTCCAATCAGCAAGAAAGAGGAGGGA
>CABHPR010132123.1:0-11422 GCA_902168415.1 Peromyscus melanophrys | reverse complement strand
TACCCGTATACCCTTAGACTGTGAGCCAGGACTGTATACCCGTATACTTTTAGACTGTGAGTCAGAATAAAACTGTTTCCCCTTATGCTGCATTTGTTGGCTGTTTTGTCATGGCAATGAGTAAATAAAACTAAAAGAAACCATTAGCAACCTAAGAGGAGTTCTGGAATGTTTAGAATTGACAAAAGCCAGAGATGTTGAAAATGCAAGCGCATTTGGTTTTTCTGATAAACACTCTGATAACTTAGACACCACACAAGGGGTCTGGAGAAGGAAGCGATTTGCACACAATGTTTAATAGCAATTATTCAGAGTTACTGAATCACTTTTCCTTTTGTATCGTAAATAATCCTTTAATTATTCTACTTTTCTATTTGCATATATTAATTAAGGAAAGCTACAATTCAGGATATGAGAATAATTGAATAAGAAAGTTTAGTGGGTAGGAAAATTGTGCTGAAAAATAATTAGGGAAGGTTCTGGGTTCAGCATAATCAACTGGGATATAGCAAAACAAAACAAAAAATAAAATCTATGAAGGCAATGTGCTCCGGTGCTTACAAAAACAGGAATGGTAGAATGGTAGGCAACATGGTGTGAATAGCAACTGTAGCTCAAGAAAGTATTGCTATTATGGGGAATAAAACTTGAAGAGAATTCTATTAAAAGAAGTTATGGTGATTATACATAGTAGCACCCACTAATTTCAAAAGTTCATTGAAAACTCAGTGAACTGAAGTTCCCAGAAAGGAAGCAACATTTGTGTTAAGCATTCTGCCTGCCTGATCAATTTGTGGTAGAGGACTAAAGTGTTGCAAGTTTTTGTCTTGGATCTCTTAGTTCACATAGGAGCCATAGCCATTTATTGCACACCTCTTTATTTAACCACCCTTGTGAATGCCAACTAAATCCTTTTTGAATATTCAAATAGACCCTAGATTCCACCACCCTAAAAACTAAAATTGTCATCAGATAACTCCTGAGACCTCTAACAATGTTTTTACTATTTTGATGTAAAACCCCTATCTGATATTTCCACTATTGTGTTTGAAAGTGCCTTGAGTTATGACTTTCTTTGTTTTGTTACCATCAAAATTTCATGAAATTCTTACACTAGAAAATGGTGGCTGATGTAACTTGAAGCTGTGTTCCTGTGGACTTGGTCACTCATAATGGGCTCCAATATAAATCATCTCTTACTCCTTTTGGAATGAGAGGTATGGTTTCCATCAACAACTCCACTTCCCTTAGCACAAAAGATTTCAGAGCTGTATCTGATTACAGCGTCCTTCACCAAGCTCAGATTGTCCATGCAATGCTTCAAAAATACAGGCTGCAAAAATTCTTCAAGCCTCAGTGGGCAAATGTGACTGCCAGGAGTCCCAGCAACCTGAGACTCACAGGGTGGAGAGAAAGAATAAACTCCCACAAAAGAAGATCTTCACAGATTCTCCAGGAAACAAGAAAGCTCCACTAAGTAATGAGTAATACATACATGCATGCCTATATGCGTACATAAATACATACATGCATACATACATTAAAATAATAAAAATAATGGAAAAGGATCCTGGAAACCAACCCACACATAATTAAGCAATCAATGAGCTGTTCTTAGATGATGTTGACATTTAAAACAATAGTGTGTATTAAAAAAAGGAAAACAAATACACAAGAGTCATTTGGTGAGTTAAATTACACTAAATTTTGCCTAAAATTGTCTGTGTCTACATCCATAGCCAATTGCAATATATATTCATATGTAACCAGGCAGCCACGTCTACCTCCATGTTCTTATGGTAAGTAGTCGTTGTCGCCAATCATAGCAGAGGAACTTTAGCTAATATGAGAAGGTACTAACTAATAAAATCAAATCCTTATACATAAGGCAATTGTCTCCTGAATTGTTCCACAGTAAGTAAATACTGAGGTACATCCCATATGACTCCTTCTGTATGTCACTTTTCCTAGCATAGATAGGTTATGCCAACACAGCTAGGTCAAGTTCTATGAACTTGTCCTGGTTTTGGGTGTAGCTTGGTTCATTGTGATAGAGGTAAGAGGGGTTTCCAGCTATCATCAGAGAGGCAAACAGGATAAAGCACAAGTTGTGGCTGGCTGGAAAACCCTCAGTTGAAGAGGGCTGCCTTCCCTAGTAGTAACAAACTGTTTTTTTTTCTGGTTCCTTCCATTCAGCGACCCTGAATGAGTGCTTTTCAGGACCCAATGTTTACAATTCTTCACAGACTTTCCTTCAGAGAACTCTTGATCAGCATCCTGAGGTCCAGTGATAGTTCAGAGCTGTAATACTATTGGCTGGTCCTTTCAGTTAGCCATCTGTTACTACTGAGACAACCAGCTTCTACCGCCCCATTGGAATCTTTACTATGTTAATAATAGTCCCCCACCTTTGTTTACCCTTCACTGCCTGCCCATTCCAACCTTGGAGGAGGGCAAGACAAGAACCTAAGGGAACAAGTTGTCTCAATCAACCATTTTTTGCTCATATAATCTCATACAAAGTTAATTTATGTAGTTTTATACCATAGTAAATGCTACAAGTTAATCAATTAAAAAGCAGTTAGAGGTAAGAAATAAAAGGATATTATGGTATATCTATATTGCATTATTTAATATATCTGACTGTAGTTGAAATAGGAACTTATAAGCTGCATTTGTATTCATCTCTTGTATCTGTAAAGAAGACGCAGAGTTAAAATTTCAGTCATTTTGGGTTCCAGGAAAAGCAAAACCTTTTAGGAAACATTCCCTGTAGCCACAAGATAAGAATAATTATCCATAGGTGAGTCTGCACTTGAGTTAATCATCTCTTGAAAACTGGGGGAATGATGGTAATTCTATTCATCCTATTGGTTCCTCGAGATGGATTAGATGCAATTCTTTCCTTGGTCTATGGGTAGCCCACTTTCTGGAGTAACAGTCATTTCTTTAAGTCTCTCTTAGAAAAGCCATAAGAGTATTACTCATAATGGTGGTGTCTCTATGAGAAACAGCACTCTTTACTGGAAAAAAGAAAGTCGCAACTTCCGCTAACAATTTATGAATTAAATAACTGCCACTCAGTTTAGATGGTGAGGTATTTGTTCTAACATAAAGATAAATGGTGTAGGGAAGAAAATAAATAGCAACCACTATATATTTGCTGTAAGAATAGCATTTCCTGTAGAGAAAAATGTGAGTGCATTCAAGGCAATCAATAGGCTTAGCCCCCAAATACACTTAATGTTAAAATTCCTGCTTGCAGTACTTTGCTGAGTGAATCTGAAACCCTATAGTTCTATTTAACTATTAAAAGTGTAGTTTATGGATGAACATGCATTTGAGAAGAATTGACCATAATCTTCTTCACTTATTTTTGTAAGTTTTAACTATATATACATATAAATGATTTAATCAAGTGCATGGTAATTTCATTGGATTGTTCAGTTTTATTCATGTCTTTCCATGATACTTAGATTAATGAGCTTTATCTAATACACCATTTGAAGGATTATCCTTGAAATCCATTCTTCCCTTCTTTCCATTGCTCCTTCCTTTCTACCTTATTCTATGTGCCTTTGTAAAGTCATTGTTATTCTACAAACATTACTGAAATATACTGTTGCCCAGAATCATTTTTAGAGATGAAAAATGTAAAAGTGAATATATTGTTTTTCTGAAATGTCATAAATTCCATGTTTTTGAATAAAACAGACAATGCAACAATAGACTATAGGAATGATATGTTCTGGACATAGGGATGAGGAGCATGTAGTCTAGTTTGTATAAGAAGTGATGCCAAGGCAAATCCTTAGTATTTAAGTATGAGATAGATTGTCAGATGAGAAAATGGGGTCATTCCAGTTGTCAGAGGCAATAGGAATATATGACAATTTCCTGGGGAACTCTATACTGATAATACAAAATCTTAGTCAAAAAGATAAAATATTCAGCTAGAAAAGAGGAAGCAGGGCTCACTCAGGGACAGACAGATTTAGTAGGTTGAGACTTTCAACAGCATGCTCCATCATACGGCATGTAGTGTAATGTCTACATAATAGTGTATCTTATGAAGCACATTTTTTGAAAGGTTTTAATGATCCTTGATTTTAGGAGGTCCTCCATTGTGGTGATATAGTGTGTACCCTAATAAAATTTGCCTGAAGATCAGAGAGCAGAACAAGACACTAGATTAAACATAGAGGCAAGGCAGTGGTGGCACACACCTTTAATCCTAGCATTCGGGAGGCAGAGATCTGTCTGGATCTCTTTGAGTTCAAAGCTATCCTGCATTACATGAGACTGATACAGTCAAGGAGTGAAATAGAGCCAGGCAGTGGTGGCACACACCTTTAATCCCAGTACTTGGAAGTCACTTGCCTTTAATCCCAGCACTTGAGACCTCATGCCTCTTCTACCAGTATTTGGGAATCACACATGACTTTAATCCCATCACTAGGAAGGAAGTAATATAGCTGGGTGGAGAAAGGAATATAAGGTGTGAGGAAACAGAACTAAAGCCTTTTGGCTAAAGAGCTTTTTCGGCTGAGGATTCAGAGGCTTTCAAACAGAGGATTCACGGAGTTGGTGAGGTGAAATGTAGCAGTGGCTTGTTCCTTTGTCTCTATGATCTTCCATCATTTATTCTAGTGTCTGGCTCCAGGTTTTTTTTTTTTCCTTATAATACCAATTAGATTTCATGCTACACTCTTGTTATTTTTAAGACTGATAAGCTAGGCAAATAGCATCTGCACAAGAGTTACAGAGACTATTTGAGCACACTCACAGCTAGCAGCCTGTAAGATGAGTCAGAGTGACTCCTGTCCATTGCTACTAGCACATTTTATGATTCCTTCCCATCAAGTGTGTACTATACTTAATAATTTGCTTCTCAAGGGTAGAATGTAGAAAAAGTGATAGCATGATATTTCCAAGAATGTGTTGTTAATAAAAGAACATAGAGTCAATTTTGTTAGCATTGTTTCTCTGACTCTTGGACTTATTAGAAGGAAATCATATTACCTACTGTCATATCCCCTGTATACAAGGTCTGTGGTAAAGAAGGGAGGAAAGCATCCAGTGAAATAATACAAACCTTAGGTTACCAGTTCAAGGGATAGAACTTCAAGGCAGCAGCATCTCCAGCTTACATTCTGAAATCTTGTTAGACACCTGAGTCAGAAAACTAAGCAGAGCCGAACCTTATTCTTTACCACACAACAAAAGTTTAAGTTATAAATGCACATTGTCTGATATGGCTCAACTTTCTTTTTTATTTTATTTTACAATACCATTCAGTTCTACATATCAGGCACAGATTCCCTTGTTCTCCCCCCTCCGGCCCCCCTCCCCTTCCCCCAGCCCACCCCCCATTCTCACCTCCTCCAGGGCAAAGCCTCCCCTGAGAACTGAGATCAACCTGGTAGACTCAGTCCAGGCAGGGCCAGTCCCCTCCTCCCAGGCCGAGCCAAGCGACCCTGCATAAGCCTCAGGTTTCAAACAGCCAACTCATGCAATGAGCACAGGACCGGGTCCCACTGCCTGGATGTCTCCCAAACAGATCAAGCCAATCAACTGTCTCACCCGTTCAGAGGGCCTGATCCAGTTGGGGGCCCCTCAGCCACTGGTTCATAGTTCATGTGTTTCCATTCATTTGGCTATTTGTCCCTGTGCTTTATCCAACCTTGGTCCCAACAATTCTCAATCATATAGACCCTCCTCTTTCTCGCTAATTGAACTCCCAGAGCTCCACCCGGGGCCTAGCAGTGGATCTCTGCTTCTAGATCCCTCAGCCATTGGATGGGTTTTCTAGCACAACAATTAGGGTGTTTAGCCATCCCATCACCAGAGTGGGTCAGTTCGGGCTGTCTCTCAACCATTGCCAGCAGTCTATTGTGGGGGTATCTTTGTGGATTTCTGTGAGCCTCTCTAGCACTTTGCTTCTTCCTATTCTCATGTGGTCTTCATTTATCATGGTCTCTTATTCCTTGTTCTCCCTCTCTGTTCTTGATCCAGCTGGGGTTTCCTGCTCCCCCAAGCTCTCTTTCCCTCAACCCTCGCCCTTCATTTCCCCCACTTATGACCAGGCTGTTCATGAAGATCTCATCCATTTCTCCATCATTGGGCGATTCCCCGTGTCTTTCTTGGGGTCCTGTCTTCCAGGTCGCCTCCCTGGTGATGTGAATAGCAGTCCAGTCGTCCTTGCTCCACATCTAGTATTCTCCTATGAGTGAGTACATACCATGTTTGTCTTTCTGAGTCTGGGTTACCTCACTCAGGAGGATTTTTTCTAGATCCCACCATTTGCCTACAAACCTCATGATATCATTGTTTTTCTCTGCTGAGTAGTATTCCATTGTGTATATGTACCACATTTTATTTATCCATTCTTCAGTTGAAGGGCATCTAGGTTGTTTCCAGGTTGTGGCTATTACAAACAATGCTGATATGAACATAGCTGAGCAAGTACTCATGTGGTATGATTGAGCATTCCTTGGGTATATGCCCAAGAGTGGTATAGCTGGATCTTGGGGGAGATTGATTCCCAATTTTCTAAGAAAGCACCATATTGATTTCCAAAGTGGCTGTACAAGCTTGCATTCCCACCAGCAGTGGAGGAGAGTTCCCCTAGCTCCACATCCTCTCCAGCATAAGGTGTCTTCAGTGTTTTTGATCTTAGCCATTCTGACAGGTGTAAGGTGGTATCTCAGAGTTGTTTTGATGTGCATTTTCCTGATAATTAGGGATGCTGAGCTGGATATCAACATGTAGAAGGCTGCAAATAGATTCATATCTATCACCATGCACAAAACTTAAGTCCAAGTGGATCAAGGACCTTACCATAAATCCAGCTACTCTGAACCTGCTAGAAGAGAAAGTAGGAAGTAGTCTTGAAAGCATTGGCATAGGAGATCACTTCCTAAATATAACACCAGTAGCACAGACACTGAGAGAAACAATCAATCAATGGGACCTCTTGAAACTGAGAATCTTTTGTAGAGCAAAGAATATGGTCAACATGGCAAAGCGACAGCCTACAGAATGGGAAAAGTTCTTCACCAACCCCACATCTGACAGAGGACTGATATCCAGAATATATAAGGAACTCAAGAAATTAGACATCAAAATGGCCAACGGTCCAATTAAGAAATGGGCGATAGAACTAAACAGAGAATTCTCAACAGAGGAAACTCAAATGGCTGAAAGACATTTAAGGAATTGCTCAACATCCCTAATTATCAGGGAAATGGCTCAACTTTCTAATGACACATTTAGCTATGAACTTAGCAATAGATTTAACCATTGATAGAATTAGCAACTCTATGATGCAGTCATCACTTTTCTTTTTTTTTTTTAAATTAAAATATAACTTCATCATTTTTCCCTTTTCCTTTCCTACCTTCAACCCTTCCCAGGTACCACCCCCACACCTGGGCCTTGCACTCTCTTTGAAATTAATGGCCTGGGCCCTCTTTTGCCTTAATAGTTGTTAGAGCTCCAGACAAAGAACTACAGAGAATGTTGAGAACAGAATAAAAGTCTTTCCCAGGAACCACCCATAACTGGTTATTAACTATCAAGTGGTCTTAACTGAAATTATATATATACATATATATATAACATATGGGCTGAGCAGATTGTATGTTTTTATATTTAACTATCTATCATCTATCTATCTATCTATCTATCTATCTATCTATCTATCTATATCTTCAATCAGCTTTTAATTGTGACACCACCATGTCCTCAACATGCAGAAAACAGGTAACTGGGAATGTCTAGATATATCTTCTCCCAGATGTTTCTTTCTCTTTTTTCCAGATACCATGAGGTGAGCTGTGTTACTAAGATACATGCTCTGATACTAGTGCTTTATCTGAGCACAACTTCACAGTCTACATGTAAATTGACAATGGACGGAAATCTCAGGATCTGGTAGCTAAAAAAAAAAAAAAGTATTTTTCACTTTTAAGTTGTTCTTAACGATTGTGTCCATCAATGTAAAGGCTGACTAATACCTTTCATAATCTCAAAGCATGATCATGATGCTTGCTTAATTCTGAGAATTGCTGTACTAAACCACAAGGTTAAAATGTCAATGAGGATCATGTTGTGTTATAAATAAGTATCAAGTTAGATGTTTGTTCTCTAATAATTTTTGCCATTGAAAGAAATGGCTAAGGTAAACATAGAGTATCAGTGACCAAACTGAACACATTTATGGTGATATGACCATAGATGTGAGCTCTGATTAAGAAGTGATATGTTCAAATAGGTGAAGGAGCATTTGAATTTGGTCTGACTATGTCTCCCAGATGAAGAGAAACAAAGAAGTATGAGAGAAATTCAGAGTCTCATGTAGTATACTATTAAGAACAATTTAATTTTAAAAAGAGATATGGAAAAAATTAAAAACTGTAGCTTGTACATTAAAACATCTGTTCCTTTTCAAGTATTTTATTCCTTTTATGAAAAATGATAATATTTTATCTTTTAATTTTTATCTTTAGTCCAGGTCAACAAATAATTTGAATTTACAAATGTTTACAAAGAAATTACTTGGTTGGTGATCCCTAGGCAACACTGAGTTAAAAAAAAAAAAAAAAACAACTCAATATCCTTTGTTTTATGCCCTTAAAAATCTAAAAGCAAAGAGACAGGTGAGTTCATATCAGAACATAGCAGAATAGCCAAAGGGAGATAAGAAAGGCTCGGAGGCAAAGAAACATTTACATTTTCAACTTGTTCTTATAACACATATCTTAAATGCACCCAGACATATTTCTACAGTAGATTGGATAGCAATAGAAGGATCAGGAAATAGTGAATAAATTTACTTTGTAGACCAGCAAAAGATGTAGAATTTATTAAGACGCTACAGGAGGGCAGCAGGGATATAGCACAGAAGCAATGTTTGGTATCATCTCCATTTGGAGGAAATCCTTTAAAGGTTAACATGAACATTTTTGTGTGTACAAACCTGGCATGTATTCAGCCATGAAAAGGAGCCCAGTTTACCTTGACAAGTTTAAAGCTCTGAGAGATTAGTGTCAGCCCCCGTGCATGTAGTAATTTCAATTTGTGCAGTCTCTGCCATGTACATAGGTATCATGCAAATCAGGATCATACAAATAAAGGTAGTCCTGGTCAACAGTTCAGCTCAGAAGGTACCAGTTTCAATGTCAGGTCCAGCATTCCAAAGCCAGCAGTTTGGGATTCCTAGTCCATGCTTCTGAACATTCTTAATGGAAACCAGCTCTATTTTCTGGTCCCTTCATCTTCCTTCCACTCTTTCTTCTTTCTTCCTTTCACTCTTTTGTTTCCTCTCCTTATCCCTCACATTCCTTTGGTGGCAGCCCTGGATGCTAAAAAATCTCATCTAACCCTCCGAAACTGGGTCCCACTACAGGCACAAGTAAGAGAAATCAAGTTTAAAAATAAACAAACAACAAAACTCCTGTGTCTTGGCAGCACCATAGCAAGGCTGGAGGGTGATCAGGGACAGCTAAGTCCCTCTCTCAGAGGACTGAGAAAGAGCAGCCAGCTGTAGTAAAATTGCACCGAAAATAGATACTTTTGAGAATTCTCCCGGGAATGAAAGTTTAAATTACCAAAAGGAGTCTGATCAGTTATCTTTAACAAAAGTGGTACACAATTTGCATAAAAACTTCATTCTTCTTCCTAATTATGCTGAATAAAACGCATTCATTTTCTCTGTGATTATAGGCCAGCCCTGCCAAACACCTGTGACTGCCATAAACCCTAATTTGATATTTATTTACTTCAAAGCAATCTTATTATCTAAATGATTTGAGTCATCAAAGGCCTTAATTATTGATAGTTAATTCGATAGGGTCCCCGTCCTTGGGTCTAGGTTTCTGATTTGCCTCTCCTACTCAGATGTAAGAGGCCATGGGATTCTGCTACTAAGGGTAATGAATTAACAGTCTTACTTAATTGGAACTAGATTTAGATTGTACTAAATACCCAAGTGTAGATGGCTGCAATCTGCAGGCCTTTGGGTACTTTTTAAAATCATTATTTGTAACTATATTCTGAGTAAGTATTCTATCATTCTTGTATTTCCCAATCACAAAGTGCAGATTTGCTGAAAAGAAAATCATTATTATGGAATGTTTATATCCCCAGAAATACTATAGAGACTAGAAAGGTTTTGTGTCATGCCATGCACTGTGGAGGGACTCTAGAAATCTCATGCAGAGAGGGTGGTGATGTTGAGGATGGCTGACAGTGTTTTAAGGTGAAATCACTTTTCATCCAGCGTTGGATTTACAGGTGTTCTGGTAGTGAATGGACACACTAAATTTGAAGACACATCTTGGAAAAATGTTAAAACTTACCAGCATGTCCTTAGGATTCAAAGCTACACAGGCAATCCATATTTTCCCGTGCATCATTTCATCAGATATTAATAGGTCTCTGTAGCTTCCAGCGGTATCTCCAAAGCATTTGTTGAAACTTCTCAGGGTGTTGTCTGGGTATCTCTGGGAGTCTTTGGGGGATTGTGTGAACTCAAAAGGTTTCTGTAATAGTCTTAAACTGTTAATTGCATTCTCTTACGAGTGCACAGTATAGCATTCTAGAAGTTGCACCTGATATCACAGTTGCTGACTTGATTGTCTCTAGTGAGAAAGGATTTAAAATGTCCTGAGAATGGGGTCACAGAGCACTTTAGTTTGGAGAGAAGCATGCTGTGTCTTGTAAGACCATAGCCAGCAAGGTTATTCTGACCTAGTACAGCAGGTTTCTGCTGACTCCCTGGCATCATAGGGATAATAAATAAGCTCAGTAAAAGCTTTTTGTTGCTTATCACTAGTCTTTACAGTATAAGTGAGCAATGACCAATCAACAATTCGTACTACTCTTGTCTAGCCAATATAACTCTAACAATATGCTTGTCATAACCCTCTCTGGCCCCTTTTATCTATGAAACCAAACTTCTTAAATGGAATTTCATGGCACACATTCTGAACAACTAGAATATGGATATTTCCTGCCAACTGTCCTCATTTTAGCACAAGTAAATATTTTACTCTGATAATTATTATCCTTCATCTTGTCTTTTAAGTTGGTACCTCCAAAATTCAAGTAGAAATGAAATTAATATTGTAACAGCATTAAGATGGAGAGCTGCAAAGAGGTGATTAGGCTACAAGGCTTCTGACCCGTGGGTGTGTTAATGCTGTTATTATGGGATTAGGTCGGTGATGTCAGTAGTGGTCTCTTGATAAAATAAAACACAAGCTAAACCTAATTCTCTTTCATCTTGTTAGAATAAAACTTAGGTACTCCTGAGCTGTCAAAGTCATATTATAGGACTTCACAGACGTCAGGAGTGTAAGCCAATAAATCCATTGCTTACAAACAATTCAATGTATGATCTACTGTTATAGTAACAGAA
>CABHPR010132122.1:0-25957 GCA_902168415.1 Peromyscus melanophrys | reverse complement strand
AAAGAAAGAAAGAAAGAAAGAAAGAAAGAAAGAAAGAAAGAAAGAAAGAAAGAAAGGATGAACATGAATCACCATGAAAAGATAATGAACATGTAAACAAAAAAAAAAAGAAAGAAAACCACAGCTGAAAAAGATTAATCGCGAATCACACTCTGAACTTGGGTCCAGTGTGGAGAGGAAGTGTGAAATTTTTAAGTCATTTCTTTTGTGAGAAACTTGTTTTGGATTTTTACCACTCCAGCCTCCTTCTCCCTGAATTGTCTAATGTTGGAATTGCCGTTCAGAAGACAAGTTTTTAGTAGAAATTTTTTTAGTATTCACCATATATGTAAACTTGTACTATTTAACCATTCTTAGTATAAAATCTTTTGAGTTCTATAGCTATGAAAAAAATCAACCCCTCAAATACAATATACTTATATGTATATCTAAATATACATGTATATCTACATATACATATATATATGATGAATTGCTAAACAGTCTTATTAATAAAAAATCTGGAGCCAGATATTGGGGTAAAAAGCTGAGAGATCAGAAAAGCAGAAAGAAGCCAGCCATGTTCTTAACACTTGGAGATCCTCCACCAAAGAGACCTACTTCCTGTATACCCACACCTGTATGCCTTTCTGTTCTGCCATCTCATTTCCTTTCTCCATCCAGCTACATCACTTCCTCTTCCTGTCCAGCTCTGTCACTTCCTGTCTGCCTGTACAGACCTCCAGACCTTTATGATTAACTAGTGTTGGAATTAAAGTTATGTATCACCACGCCTGGGTCTGTTCCTAGTGTGGCCTTGAACTCACAGAGATCCAGATGGATCTCTGCCTCCCGAGTGATAGGATTAAAGGCATGTGCTACCATTGCCTGACTTCTATGTTTACTATAGTGGCTGGCTTTTTCCTCTGATAAACTTTATTGGGGGACACAGATAAAATATCCCCACATGTATGTACACACACAATACACATTCTTATCTATACACATAGGCCATTAGTAAGCAAATACTGTAAAATAATATAGAATAACTGTTCTCAAAGGTTTTGTTCTCAAAATCTTTTTTTAATTAATGAATTTTATTCCTTGATACACACACACACACACACACACACACACACACACACACACACACATAATACACTCTGGTTACTCCCCTCCCCCTTATTTACATCTTATACTTGCTAGTGTTTATTTTGTGTAGTGTCTCACTGAGTTTAACTGGGGCCATTTTGGAACAGACCTTCAGAGACTGGTAGGCTCACCAGCCACTATGAAATTGCATACTGTGCATCTCTGTCTCCTGGAATATGTTATAGAATCTGTTAGTGGTCAATAGATCGGTGAGAAGTGGTAGGGTCCTCCGAGTCCCTTCCCCTTTCATAGCAGACAGACTATTAGGAATGTCCAACTTACATGGGCCCCAGCAGGCACAGCTGCTGTGAGTTCACAGTTGTTATGTCCAGGCCGGGCTTTGAAGATGGCATTTTGCAGCCCTTCTCTCTATCTTAGAGTCTTTCTGCCTCCTCTTCTGCGATGCTCTCTCAGCCTTAAGTGTGTAGTGTGTGTGTTTATTTAGGGCTCGTCCCTCAACTGTCCCTTATTTGCTTCTTGTACAGCCATGAGTCTCTGTATTCACCTTCATTTGCTCCAAGGAGATGCTTCCTGGTTTAAGGCTGACAGTAGCCTTTGTCTTTGGGTAATTCTAGTTCTGGGTTATCTGACTCTCTGTACTGACCTCCATGGGCACTGCTCTCATGAACAGTGAAACATCCTCACACACACAGTGTCAAACAATGCCAACCTGAAAGGCAAAATGTAAGAGCCATGTCATTATTGCACAAGTGGTTAGGAATTGCCAGACATGGGTGCTCTTCTCCAAAAGCAGAATGTACTCTTAACCACGGAGCCAGCCCCCATAAGACCACTGATGCCTTTACCTTTCCTGCCAACCCCCAACTGTGTGTGTGTGTCTCTGTCTCTCACACATACAGATATACACACAGACACACAGACACACAGACACACACACACACACACACACACACACACACACACACACATATACACACACACCCCTACATCTTTGTTGGGAGAGAAGGTGAAGGCATCAGTGGTCTTATCAGTTACTCTTAGCTCCTCAGACCTCCATTGAGAATTTTTCCAAATACCATATTGCATTTCATTTTTTGAATGTTTTGTGAAAACACACAATAGTTTGCTAACATCTGAGATTATAGTCCTTCACCAACTCCAAGAATCAGCAGAAACTTCTAGGCTCATATCCAATCACATTTCTATAAGTTTCTCAGAGCTTTTACTGTAGCAGCTCTGATGAAATTGATATGCTTGTGTGAACTAATATGAAAACACTCAAGATTTTAATTTATATTCTTTATTTCAAAATTTGAAGTTTTCTAATTTTAATTATATCATCTAAAAAAATGAAATATTGGTATATAGTTATTAACCAAACTTTAGACAAGATCAATGGTGTGCATTTCTATAAATATATAAAAATGAGCTTAAAATTAAAATCAGGGGCTGGAGAGATGGCTCAGTGGTTAAGAGCACTGGCTGCTCTTCCAGAGGTCCTGAGTTCAATTCCCAGCAACCGCATGGTGGCTCACAGCCATCTGTAATGAGATCTGGCGCCCTCTTCTGGCATACAGGCGTACATGCAGGAAGAACACTTACATAAAATAAATACATGGAGGAGGGAACAGGAAAGAGGAAGGGGGAGAAACTGCAGGGTGTAAAATAAATGGAAAAGATTAATAAAAAAAATTTTAAAAATTAAAATCAGAAATGAGAGTTTTGTTTATTACGCAAGTTAACTTTTATCTAATTTTACTAATGTTTCTAATATTACTCTGGAAAAAATAGATCAATAAACTTTTGTTATACTATGAATAACATCTTATAAACCATTCATTCTGACTTTTCTTTTTTTTTTGTTTTTTGTTTTTTGTTTTTTGAGACAGGGTTTTTCTGTGTAGCTTTGCGCCTTTCCTGGAGCTCACTTGGTAGCCCAGGCTGGCCTCGAACTCACAGAGATCCGCCTGGCTCTGCCTCCTGAGTGCTGGTTTAATTAATCCCACCACCGCCCGGCTCGGACTTTTCTTTTAATGCTAGTTTCAAATAATAGAAGCCAGGGCTGGGAAAAGGAACATCTCAAGTCTGACACAAGATGTATACAATGTAAGCAGGGGACATCACATCACAAACACAAGCTCTGTTCACAAGAGCAAGTGTAAAGAACACAGAAACTTAGTTCCTTCAGGCAAAGACACAAAAATTCAAACATAAAAAAGGGAAATGAATGCAGTTATTTGAAACCAAATATAGTAAAATTCATTTAAAAATGATGCTCCAAAGAGGAAGGGCAGAACTGGATGGAGGGAGAGGAATAGGGTGTAGAAGAAGGAGAGGGGAAGGATTGATTACTGGGCACAAACTGCTACAAGCTTTGGTTGGAGCCTAAGAGCTGGGACTTAACAATGGACTTGAATTTCTGGAGACCATTAGTTGTTCTTATAGAGTGTGGAGGGCCAGAGAGGCTCCCTAGTAAGGCCTTAATCAAGGTCAGAAAGTCTGAGCTTGCTTTGCCCAGCAGGGCTGCATAATAGGATGATTTGGCCAAAGGTGGGTTACCAGGTGTTTTGAAGGGTCTATGCTTGTTGGTACTTTATAACACAACCTTGAAAGGGGGAGGTCTTTTGCCCCTCCCCTTGCTGATATATAAAATTCCCCTCATGAATAAATTTGGGGCCACTGGGCATTGACCCAGGGCCCTCCTGAAGCTATCCTGTGTCTCTTTTTCTATGCCTATATTTCTATCTATCATTTCTCAATTCCTCACTCCCCGCTTCAAGGGACCCTTTGAGAGGTTGGGGCTGGACCCCAACGCTGGGCCCCAACAATAGTGAATATAAAAGGAATAATACAACCAGGAAGCCACCGTCTAGCAATCTGCATGTAACATAATAACGGCTTAGGAAACCGTCATGAAAGCGTAAAAGTATCAGGTGAATGGTCGATGAGGACTTTATATGCAGTCATTAGTCACAGTCTAAGCACTGGGACAAGTGGGATTCCAGGATTGTCTTTCCTGATCTAATGTCATATGAAGTATCCCAAACACCAATAGAGTATTCTTGCCAAAACAAAAAGGAGAATGAAAGCAGAATCTAATTAAGACTTAAAACTGACTTCCCATCCCAGGCTTACGGGAAACAATGAGGCTAGAGGACCAAGTAGCATAATCTTTCAAAGAGAAAATGAGTCCAGCTAGAACAATGTTCTATGTCCTCATGTTCAATGTTAGTCCTCTAGTCCTCAATGTTCAATGTTAGTACCAGGACAAGAAGGAGGAAGGAGTCAGTAGAGGCTTCTAATTCAAACCTGAGCTCAAACACCACAACTTAGAAAAAATTAGGTGACAATCATGGATATTTGACTATGGACAGTGTTAGACTGTGCCCAAGAATTAGGGAAATTTCATTAGCTATAAAAATGGCTTTTCATTTATATATATTTAAGTCTATAATTTTTGGAGAGAAATTCTGAAATATGTTGAGGTTAAAGGACACATTCTCTAGTATTTCTTGAAAATTCTTCAAGGAGAAGAAATAAAAGGAAAGAGAAGAAAAGGGACAATGTGTTGAGACTGTGACAGTGGATAATTATGATGCGGGAATTCTTTGTCCTTCCCCTGTGTAGGGAAAAGGGGCTGGCTAGAGAAACCCACCCTGACCCTGGAGCCCAGAATTAGGGAAGGATGGCTCAGATAAAGCCAATGAGAGAAACACAGTTTAGCTCAGATCAGAGCCATCTCTGCCCCTTTCCAACTGACTTGTGAAATCAACCAATCACAGAGCAGGACAGTAGAATCCTAGCCCTAGGGCCCAGGACCAGGGAAAGAAACACAGCCTGTGTTTAGGACCTGAGCCAGAGAAGTGAACACTTTATCCCCAAACCCAGAACCCAGGAAATATGCCCTGACTCTGAGACTAGTACCAAAATAACACTCTTTGTCTCCTAGAATCAGAGTCAGTGAAAGAAATGTGCCCTGGCCTTACAGGTAGTGTCAAAAAGCCAAGAAAGGCCAGTGAAAGAAACACAGTTTGGCCCTGAAATCAGGGCCATCTCTGCCCCTTGCTCACAAAACTGACCAATCCTTGGGCAGAAAATAAACTAACCAGTCACAGTTGACTCCGCCTCTTAGACATCCTATATAAACTGCCCTGCCTGGTCAGTTGTGAGCTGTTCTCTCCACCCTGGTAGAGGCAGCTACTCTCCTGGACTCCTCCTTCCCAAATAAACCTCTTTCTCAAAAGAGTATTGGGTGAAGACCTTCATTGACAGCTGAACAGAAGAACCTTGCTGGGACGTCCCATAGTGGACTGAGGGAGAAAGAGCTGGTAATACTGAGCCAGAGATTGTGGCTCTCCAGGAGAGGAGCAGGATTGCTGTGTCCTGTGGGGAAACCATCCCCCATCATACCATCATACCAGGTATATCCTGACCTTCCCGAAGAGTCAGGATACCCTGACTTTCCCGAAGAGTCAGGATACCCTTCCTTGCTGAAGCAGTTCCAGGCCTGACTCTCCCGAGAAGTCAGAAAACCTACCTTTCCAAGGTTGGGCTGTTTCTTTGCAGTCCTAGCCATCAGAGCTGTGCTAAACAGCTTCAGGTGTCTGAGACACCTTCAGGGCAGAGCTCTTGTCCTAAGTAGCTCGAGGTGTCCGGGATACCTCGCCCTCTAGGACTGAACTGTCTCCTTGCAGTTTCAGCCATCAATTTACTAACATTTTGGTGCCGAAACCTGGAACACCAAACCCAGAGCTTTTGCAGTTTACTTACACCCTGAATTTGTATGTTAGAAATGTTTAATGAACATTACCAAAATAATGTCTGTTTTAGCCCACATTTCCTAGAAAACAGAGCCTGAGACAGGTGTGCAGGCTACATGTTTATTTCAGGGAGAGTCATCTAGGCTCAGGAAACAATAATGTGGAGGAAAGGGAGAGAGGAACTAATCAGTAAAAGAGAAACACGATGTATGCTGCCAGAGTGGATCCTGCCTTATTCCGGAGTCCCACTTGTCAATATTCGCCCCATAATGAAAGACAACATGAAGAAAAACACAGGGAGCAGCTGGGTAGGAAGAGAGTCTCACAAAATGACTGAGATGTATTGATTTATTTGTTTTGTTTTTTTTGAGACAAGGTTTCTCAGTGTAGCTCTGGCTGTCCTGGAGCTCACTCTGTAGACAAGGCTGACCTTAAATTTACAGAGATCTGCTTGCCTCTGCCTCCTGAGTGATGGGATTAAAAATGTAGGCAACCACTGCACTGCTAAAGGGATTTATTAGTTCTTACCATGTCATATTTTAATATATTTTTTATTTTTGAGATTATATATAATATATATATTATATATATAAAGTCACCATTTCCCTCTTCCCTGTCCACCCTCCAAGCCCTCCCACATATCCCTCTTGCTCTCTTTCAAGTTTATGGCCTCGTTTTCTTTAATTGCATATGCGTGCGTGTGTGCGTGTGCGTGTGCGTGTGCGTGTGCGTGTGCGTGTGCGTGTGCGTGTGTGTGTGTGTGTGTGTGTGTGTGTGTGCAACCTGCTCAGACCCTATACTCTTTCTTGTATGTGTATGTTTTCAGGGCTGACCATTTGTTATCAGGTAAGTAGCTGCTGTGCTCTTCCCTGGAGAAGACTATTTTCCCCACTCTCAGCACTTCTTAGTTATATATCATATTTTAATCAGTCAGTGACTCCCAGACTTAGTGAAGACATCTATTCATTTATTCATTTAATCTCCTTTGACTGGAGTAATCACTATACTTGATCATGATTTCCTCTACAATAATTTATGCACAGTCATTACACTATATGTGTGTGTATTAAAATATACCACATACCATAAATATGCACAATTAATATGTTAATTAAAAATTACAAACAATAGGCATTGGATGTAGCTCAGGTAATTGTTGACTTTCACCGACCAATGCAGATCTTGTCTGCTGGACCTGGGATCTGAGGACCTGAAAGAATGGGGCGGACCATAGTCTAATGCTGTGGACAACCTTACTTTAGTTTCAGTGTGCTTTTATACATGAATGAAACAAAGGAAGCAATGATCCAAGGAAGGCTGTTTGAGTTCAGAAAAGCACGTAAATAACAAAAACCAAAAACCAAACAACAACAATAACAAAAAACAAAGCAAAAATCCAGGTGATGATGGCACACACCCTTAATCCCAGCACTTGGGAGGCAGAGGCAGGCAGATCTCTGTGAGTTTGAGGCTAGCCTGGTCAACAAAGCTAGTTCCAGGACAGCCAGGACTGTTAGACAGAGAAACTCTGTTTCAAAAACAAACAAACAAACAAACAAACAAAAAACCAAAGAGAGAGAGAGAAACATGTAAATAAATGTCAGTAATCACATACTAAATATTAACATAGCAGCCCTTCCCCAGAGCTTTCTCAGGATAGACCAGTTTAGACATAATTGCCTGCCACAAACTATAGACTATATCTGAGAAAGCATGAGAGCAAAGCAGAAGGCCATATCCAGATTCAGGTGCACTGACCAGATTGAGTTCTGTAATGGTTTGAAAGAAAATGCCCCCCAAAGGGAGTGGCACTATTAGGAGGTGTGGCTTTGTTGGAGTGAGTATGACCTTGTTAGAGGAAGTGTGTCACTGTGAGGGCAGGCTTTGAGGTTTCCTATGCTCAGGATACTGCCCAGTGTCTCAGACCATTTCCTGTTGCCTTCTGATCAAGATGTACCAGCACCGTGTCTGCCTGCATGCCGATCTGCTCCCCATCATGATGATGATGGACTGAACCTCTGAACTGTAATGGAGCCACCTCAATTAAATGTTTTCTTTATAAGACTTGCTGTGGCCATGGTGTCTCTTCACAGCCATAGAAACCCTAACTAAGACAGGTTCCATAGCTATGTCCTAACATCCAACTCAAATAAACATGTCTAATAAATTGAATATAAATGTTTGTCACAGAAGGCACAAAATCACCTGAAAAGAAGTAAAAAGAAGGAAAAGGAAATATAAGCATCTTGTGTTAAAACTCAGAAAAGTGAGCAAGCTCAGCAGAAAAGATCTGTAGAACACTTCATGGAGGGAGGGGCTTCCACGATGTGGAAGTACATAATATCATTTAATATTAAGGGAATAATTGTTCCTCCCATCTCCTTAGCATGCCTCCAGGCAAGTCAGTGTTCCCAAGGGGTGGTTTGTCAGCCAAGAGGAGCCCGATAGGCCCGGCTGGATTAATGCTTAAGGAAGGAGACAATAGTATGTAATGTTCTAGTCTTTGGAACAGATCAGAGTGTGTCCATCCAGGTCCTAAAGTGGAATTCAGATTCCATTATATGAGAATCTTTACCAAAAAGAAAAATCCAGAAAAAAAAATCATCAAATTATTTTCTTAGATTCTTCATTGTCAAATTCATCAAAAAAGGCTATTAATCACTCTACACAAGACCAAATGGAAACTAGGGAGGGAGGTGTGAATACACAGATTCTTTCCACATTTTTTTCGTTCATCTGCCAAAAATTGCATGTAAGAGTGAATTGTGTACCAGGTGGTGGTGGCGCACACCTTTAATCCCAGCACTCGGGGGGCGGAGCCAGGTGGATCTCTGTGAGTTCAAGACCAGCCTGGTCTACAGAGTAAGATCCAAGACAGGCACCAAAACTACACAGAGAAACCCTGTCTCAAAAAACAAAACAAAACAAAAAGTGAATTGTGTAACTAATGACATTTTGTATGTTCAGATATTTGCTAACAGTCTAAAGAAAATATTTTCCTAAGCTTATACTGTTGGAGACTGACCCAGGAATGTTATGTTTGGAATTTCCTGCCTGGAGTCTTGCAAAACAAGACGACCTTGGCTAACTGCAAGTCTTACAAAAACAGGATGACCTTGGCCTAACCACAAACATGTATGATTAGATAAGGCCTCATACAGTAATCAGCCAGCCGCAGGAGCCTGGGGCCAAAGAGACCTCGCCCCAACCATTCTGACTTCTCCTGAAAATTTTCCACTCTCCTTTCTCTGCTCCCCCTCCCTGCCTGAAGCCTCAGCATATATAAGCCTCAGCATACAGTTAATAAATGGAGCCTTGACGCGACTCAGATTGACTCAGTGTCTTATTATGCGCCTGGCTCCCTTCCTTTCTCACCCCCTTGGCTTTCAGGTGTTTCCCGGCTCGAGACCCACGAATAACTGGACCTGCAGGACAGGTCATTATACACACATGATCAGTGTTAGTGAGTGTACTGGCTATTCTTGGTTGTCAATTAGACTATATCTGGAATGAACTACAATCCAGAACTGGAGGACACACCTGTGAGAGGTTTTCTGCTTGGTTTGAAGTGGGTGAATCCACTTCTAGTCCTGACCTTTGAGGTAGGAAGACACATACCTTTAATCCAGATCTTGAGGTGGGAAGGCTCACCTTTAATCTGGGCCACACCTGCTGATGGAAGCCTGTATAAGGACATGGAAGAAGGAAGCTTTTGCTCTTTTCCTGCTTGCCCTCACCTTGCTAGCACGTCCACTCCTTCACTGTCATTGGAGCTAACTTCTTAGGATTCCAGCACATACTGAAGACCAGTGGTGTCACTCAACCTTGTGGACTGAGCAGCTACTAGATTCTTGGACCTTCCAACAGCTAGCCATTGTTGGATTGGTTGAATTGCAGCCTATAAATTGTTCCAATAAATTCTATATATAGGGACTATATAATATATTATATGTATTATGGAATATATATTTTTTCCATAAGTTCTGCGACTCTAGAAAACCCTGACTAATATGGTGATATTTTAAAATCAACAAAGAAAATATAACCAAGGATAATAAGCACTTAAAAGGTAAACCTAAACCATAACAGCTAACACTTCATATACATCAGGAGGACTATTAATGTTTTTAAAAGAAAAATAATAACTGTTGATGAGGATGTAGAGGAAGTGGAACCATTGTGAAATGATGTAAAGCAATATAATGGTCACTCAAAGTATTAAAGATAGGATTAACTACATGATCCAGCATTGCGACTTTTAGGTACATACCACAAACGATCCTACAGATACCTGACATCAACATTTCACAGCTCTCCTCCCCCTCTGCCTCCTCTTACATTCTTTCTGTCTCTCTCTTCTGTGAAGTTCCCTGAACCACGGACGGAGGGCAGTTGATACAGTTGATATAGATGAGTCACCTACACCCTTGTATTAAGTGTGTGTGTGTGTGTGTGTGTGTGTGTGTGTGTGTGTGTGTGTGTACATACTTCATAATCAAAATTTTCACCCCTGAAACTCCATCTTTTTTTTTTCTTTTTTCCTCTTCCTTCCCCCTGAGTGTTGAGATTGCAGATATGAGATTATACTACATCAACTTCAGGGCTTTGTTTGTTCAGTTTTGTTTTCGACAGGGCTTACTAAGTAGTCTTGGCTGGCCTGGGTCTTCTATGTAGACCAGGCTGGCCTAGAATGCACAGAGATCCGACCGTCTCGGCTTCCCAAGTGCTGAGATTAAAGGCGTGTGCCTCCACTCTCGGCTCAGGGCTTTGGTTGTTGTTGTTAGTGATAAAATCTTAGCCACCATTCTCCCAGTGTCCAGGATATTCTTCATATTGGTTGTTACTTTTGCAGAGTTATAATCCAAATACCCAAGCTGGGTATGGTGGCACAGGCCTGGTGCCTCAGCCCTTAAAGACGAGGCGAGAAGATGCAGAGTTCAAGGTCATCATCAGCGAGGTAATGAGTTCGAGGCCAGCCTGGACTACAAGAGACCCTGTCTCAGAAACAAACCAGACAAAACCAAACAAACAGCAACAACAATGAAAACAAACAAACAAAACATCCCGCCTGAAAGAACTTCCTAAAGGGGGAAGGAAGGGTTTGTTTGGCTTCTGGTCTCGGAAGTTCCATGGTCTCGTAGCTGCTCGTTTCTGGGCCTAGCTGGAGGCAGGCAGTCATGGTGGCAGGTGCATGCAGAAGAGACTCTTCACTTCATGGTGAACAAGGAAGAGATGGACAGGAAGAGAGCTGGGACAAGATGCCACCAAGAATCCACCCTAAATTACTTCCTCCAGCTCGTCCGACATCCTAACACTTCCAGAACCTCCCCAAATAGCACCATTAGCTGGGTACCCAGCCCCCCAAACACGGTGCTTTGGGGGGAACATTTCGTATGTAACTTGTGACATGTCTAAAACTTACATGCCTGTTGTCTCTCTGCTTTACTTCTCAAAACATACTATTCAAGCCACGCATCACTGTAGTGGGCAGCCATTACACTTCTTGCCAGAATTTCAGACAATCTTACCCATTACTCTAAGACTTGCTATGGAACCTACAGTTAGTCTGAGATCTAACTATCTGAGCTTTCTCACAGTACCCAACAGAGATACCATCACCCCCAAAACAGCAGGAAGCAATTCTAGAAAACGACACCCCTTCTCCCTAAGGTTTCATAATTCTCAGGGTTATGGATGATGGTTCTAGGGTTGGGGGTGGAAAAAAATATTAGACTCAGTAGTCTCATAAAAAAAAAGGGGAAAAGAAGAAATGGAATGGATAGGTATAAGATATTATGGTAGATTATTGTATATACTAGTAAACAAATTTAGTAAAATAGTAGCCTTAGATAATTTGCACTGTAATTTGCACTGTTATGGATTCTTTTTTTTTACTTTATTTATTTATTTTTTAAATTACATTCATGATATTCATTAATATTAATCACATTTGTGGTGTTCATAGATTACATTCACAGTATTCATTCAATTATATATAATATATATATTAATTTTAAATGCTGAATGTCATTTATTTAAGGGGGGAGGAGGTCTTAAATACAGGCTTACAGCACAATGGGAGGACCCTGGAGGGCAGAAGTTCGCTACTGATGTTTTACAATCTTGCTTCTAATCTATTAACACCCATTATTCAGGGTACCAGGCAAGGAACTTCCCTTAAGCATTCAGGGGGGTGGAACCTGGCAGGGAATTAGCATAGGGAGAATATCAAGGTCAAGGTCCACAAGCAAGGCAACAGTTACCCAAAACGGGGGCCAGGGCCCTACAGGTTCCCCTTTTATTAAAAAATGAGCTTCTGACTTGGGTTGCGTGGGACGTCAGCAGGTCACCTTACCCATCATGGAGACGCCTGTCCAGGCCACACAGGTGCTCTGTCTTAGGTTGGTGAGTGTCCCCCAGGCGTTACCTGTCTCTGAATACTCATTATCATACAGGCTCAATGGTGTGTGAGCTGCAGAGTTAACTGCTGCCAAAGATCTCAAAGTGGCACTGGGCTTGCAATCTGTGTGTTCGATACAGAAAAGACCAACAGAGGTCCTATCTCACCCATAGCCAGTAGGCTAAAGGCAACTGAGCCATTCCCTTCCTTAACGAGCCATACTGTACGTTGGTGTCCTTGTAAGATAGTATCCCAAAAGCAACCGGAACTTGGAAACTCCATCTTTTTTAAACCAGGATGGCTTCAAACTTACAGAGAGCCACCCACTGATACCTCCTGAATACTGGACTAAAGGTATGCATCTACCACACCTTGCTCCATCTTACTTAAATAATTTGAATATTTTTCTTCCTTCTTGGATAATTTTTGAGTCACACAGAATAAAATACAGTCTCTTACTCAAGGCAGTTCTTAAAGTTTATCAAGACAGCTATCAAATTCTCATCCAAGCCCTCTCTCCTCTAAATGGAACATTAGCACTCTGTTTAAGCATAACCCATGATTCCTTTGTGTTACTGCATCTAGAATGACCAAGTAAAGTTGGACATACGAGCTAGAGAGGACTTGACTAAGGCTTAATCATTGTATTAATTGCATTGTTCTTGCTCTGAAAAACACCCGATAACAACAACTTAAGGAAGGGTTTACTCTGGCTCACAGTTTGAGGTTATAGTGAATTATGATGGAGGAGGTACGGGGACAACTGGTCACAATCTGTCCAGAGTTAGAAAACTGAGACAGATGAATTTGGGTGTTCAACTCATTTTCTTATATTTATTCAGTCTAAGACCCCCTGTCCTATAGTCAGAGCAGTGTTCCCACTTCAGTTAGCTAATGCCCAAATGTTTATTTCCTAAGTAATTCTGGGTCATGTCAAGTTAGCAATATTATTTATTACTAATAGTTTTTAAGGCTCTATTCATAAAGCATTACTAGACAAATTAGTTCCAGCATTCACATTTTATACTGTATTTAAATGTCTGAAAGATATCTTCAGAATAAGATAAAAATAAGATAAGATATCTTCAGGTAAAAAATATAGGAATTACCAAATCATATGTTTGTTTGATTTAGGAGTTAGTATTTTTGTGGGAGTTACTTGTTTTTCAGCAATGATGAGACTATAATAATAAGTGGTGAGCACTTTTTTGATAATTAAGGTTACACTAAATATTTCAGAAGTCTTTCTGTAAAGATATTTATACAATGCTAAATACAATAACATGTAACTCTCCAAGTTTCAACAAGGATGGGCAGGAGGCCAACATTCTACTGCCTCACATAAAGAAGGCATTCTGATTCCCCACAGAGGTGTATTGGCTCACCAGGGAGTAGCTGATTTAGTTCTTGCTCTGATCACCCCCCACTGCTGTCCCTGCAAAGAGACAGAAAAGTAGGTGGATTGCAGTACTCATTCTCAGTGTGTTTTAATTCCTCTCTGTCTTGGTCACAGCTCTATTGCTGTGAAGAGACACCACCACCAAATTCTTATAAAAGAAAACATTTAATTAGAGGGTTGCTTACACTTTCAGAGAGTTAGTCTATTATCATCTTGGTGGGATTCATGCAGACAAGCAGGCAGACACTGGAGCAGTAGCTGAGAGCTTCCTCCTGATCCATAGGCCAGGAGAAAGAGACTCTGTGCTTGGCATGGGTTTTTAAAACCTCAAAGCCCACCCTTAGTGACATACTTCCTCCACAAGGCCATACCTTTTAATCCATTTAATTCTTTCAAGTAATTGCACTCAAATATAGGAGCCCATGGGGGCCATTCTTATTCACTCTCTTACCTTCTTATCTGAGCCAGGGTCAGGGGAACCCAGTAGGAGCTTAGTCTCCACCCCCACCAACCATCAACAAGCTTACAAGGATACTGTCATAGCTCACTTCTCTGTTGCTGTGATGAATAGCATGGCTAAAAGCAGCTCAGGGAGGAAAGGGTTCATCTTCCGTCTCTAGGTTGTAATCTATCACTGAGGAAAGTCAGGGCAAGCGATCAAGGCAGTCACTGGAGGCAGGAACTAAAGCAGACATGGAGGATGCTGCTTATTGGCTCACTCTCTATGATGTGTTCAACTTGCTTTCTTACATAACTCAGGACCACCTTCCCAGGTGGTATCTCCTACGGTGAGCCAGGGCCTTCCATGTGATTCGTTGATCCAGACATGTCCCATAGACGTGCCGACTGGCCAATCTGATGGAGAGGGTCCATCTTCCCAGGTGTGTCAAACTGACAATCAAGATTAACCATTGCAGGCATGCCACTCAAGTCTCGTCAGCTTCTACTTACCTGCACCCCTGAGTTGGCAGGACTCACTAGGTTGTTGGGTCTCTATGTCTACTGAGCATCAGTGAGACAGAATGAGGTGGTATGAACCAGGTCAGCTGACACCCAGAGTCACTATTACCTCCCTCTCCTGATAGCAAGGAGGCTCAGCAGAGAACTGAGAACTGAACTCCATCCCAATATTGCTGCAACCAAATGCTGTGAAGCAATTGTCTCCCTCTCTCGTTGGCATTATCTCAATTCTAGAGGCATTAATGTGAAACAAGGGTGCTTCCATTCACTGTTGGCTCTCTGCCAGTTTATTATACCCTTATGAAATAACAGAGAATTCCTGACTCGGTATACCAATTATAAAAGGCAAAATTGTAATCAATCAACAGTATTTTAAATCATGCCATGTATCAAAGACAGAGGTCACTCACGTGTATGACAGTGAAGTAGGGCACCCATGCTTGCCCTTTGATGAGTCTTACTTTAGGGGTTTCCTAATGTTTGATAGTCAGTGTGAATAATGTCTAATCATGAGTACAAAGGGCCTCTGATAAAATTTCTTGTGCTGGGACTATGGTAGCCTGGTGTAATTTCTTACACCTTGTAGAATTGTCCTGTTCGAACAGGAGAAACCCCTTGATGAGGAGAAGTGATAGCTCACCCACTGATGTGACAATTCTACAAAGTGTAAGAAAAACTCAACAAACAAGGGTTGGGGCAGGGTTCTGTTTTTGTCTTTATAGGAAAATAGAAATGCCCATCATCAAGAAGTCAAAAGGCCTTGGATACCTAGATGTCTAAAGCAGAAAGAAAGACTATATAGAAAAAATTTACAAGCAAAGAATATCGAACCTATTGGTATCAATATACTCTACAGGGTAATATCTCACTGCCTAATGTCAATATCTCTTTACTTTCAGAAAAGTTATGGTCCAACTCAATCATAAATCAAGCTGGCTTTAGAGTTGGGATGTGGTGCTCTAGTTCTCTAAACCAAAGCATGTTGCTAAAAGAAAAAATTTAGAGACTCTGTCTCATATAAGAAGAGTCAACTGGTGTGGGACAGAAGAAAGCCAATAATCTGGGGACTATTTTTGTCAAGATTCTATATTCCCCATGCTTATTCTTGATTCCTTAGAACCCTTCTTTACATATCATATCATCTTAAAATACAAACTTTCCATTTTGGTATTAATAATGTTCAAATTTTCCACAGTGAAAAAATAAATCTTTCCAATAACAATCTCTGAAGTCTTCAGAAGGAAAGTGGGGCCCCACAACAACTCTACCCGGTCCATAATGATGCTAGTGAGCTGATAAACACCACTGAATGATCACCTTTAGACTTCTAACTCTTCAGGACAGTTCCAAGATGAAATAGTCCCTCATATTACACTACTAGACAGAACTTCAGATAAACATTACTCTGAGACTGGCTACTAATGCTACAGCTAGTCCTTATGAGACCTAACCATTGTTTTAGCTTTCTTACAGGATCTCACAGAGATACCATCACCCCCTAGACAGCAGGAAACAATTTTAAGAAAACAATGTTCCCTCTCCTAAAAGGTTTTGTTTTCTCAGGGTTATGGATAATTGTCATCTGTTAGGGGTTAGTTTTAAATTGTAATAGGGTTGGGGGTGGAACAATAAAGTTTAGACTCAGGATTCTCTTTTGGAAAAGAAAAAGGGGAATAGGATAAATAGATAGGATAGGATAGGATAATAAGGTAGATTATTGTATCTACTTGTGAACTAAATTAGTAACTATCAGCTTCAGATAATTTGTATTGGTATGAATTCTTGTATATTGAGATAAATGTAAAATTATTTTTCTATTTCTGTTTAAGATAATTTGTATACTGATACAAATACAAAACTATATTTGTCATATTGTACATATGTTCCTACTCCTGTTTGAAATATTTTGTATATTGATAAAATATAAAATCATATTTGTCATACTGTATGTATGTTCTTCCTCTGTTTAGGATATTTTTATATTGATACATATTAAGGATATTGTTGTCATATTGCACTATACATTTCTACCTCTGATTAAGAAATTTTGTATATTGTCATCAATTTGAGGTCATTGTCCTTATACTATACATCTGTTTACAGATTGTTTACTCTTATAATGTGAAGCCTTAGTCTTTAAAGTATTTAGGTTGATAAGATTTACAGGTAAATAGTCACCCATGCTTGTCATATCTATAGTCATGTTAGTTAGGTTTTCTAGATATACAGAAATATATGTTGGATGGATAAGTAATCTTCAAACACTTCATAGACCTAGAGAATATGGCATTTAAATCTTCTGATAACTTAGAATTCTGTTGATGAGAGACATAATTGCTCCTGGTAGCACCAACTCCAGAGAGGATGTTGGGCATTGAGGACACTCTGTACGGAGTTTGTCTTCTTCTTGGGAAAAAAAAATGGCCTATTGGGCAAAGAACTGCTGACAGTAGGCACACTGTCCAATCTGGATGAGCAGGACTAAGGATAAGCAACTGCTGAAATTTGCCAAGACAGGGTAAGACGGACTTTCAAAATTTCTGCTTCTGAAAATGGTCTGTCAGATATTCTAGGCCTGTAGACAAAACATAGATGCCCTAACATGGCAGAAAAACTTGGGGTGACTGTCCAGGCTGCCAGTTGTCTCTGTCATTTCTTGCAATTTTTGGAAGTTGCTCTCTTGCACTTCTGGTTTACTCAGGCAATCTTATTTTCCTTCTCAGGTCTTTGATGGGGTTGAAGACTAGATAGTTATAGTTACAATCCTCTCATATCCTAGCTAAGAACATATTAGTTACTAGAATTAGATTCCTCATGATAGGACAGGTATTGGAGTAATCTCTGTAATTTGACATTTACCTATAGTCTGGATATTTCTGGACATTTAGCATGCATTTCTTACTTGATGTTATTCTTGTTGGTTGCGTTTCCATTTTTGTTTATGTTATTAACTTTCCCTTCTCCTGGACAATACTTGATAATCATTCTTATTGTATATAGTTTTGTATTAGGTTTAGAACTTTCTTATTTAGACAAAAGCCTTGGGGTACCACCCTCAAGGGCATGGCATCTTGGCTATCTTAAGACCTGAGAAACATGTACATGGGCCCCCTTCTCTATCTCATGTTCTTGGATGGTAGAGACTGACTCAGGTTGTGAGAGGGAGCATGGGACCGGCTCTTAGCCTTCCATGACTCTGCAATGGATTTGCCTTATTCTGTGTTAGTGAGTTGTTCTCAATATAATTCCTTAATAAATAATTCTTCTATCAGTTATCTGTGGACTTTCTGCAATATTCCCAGGTCAATGGTTGGGAATATCACAATGCAGGGAATTCAGACCCTGCTCTTTGCTACTATGGACAGGATGCTAGAAAAACCAACTGAGGGGATCAATACAATGTCAGTCAAAATTATTTTCAGTCTGATAATTCATATTTTATCTTAAAAATGGTTTGATAACTATGCCAAATGTGAGAAATTGATAAGATGCTAGCCTTAGGAAAGTCTACTACTGATGATATATAAAATTTAGAAAAACTTACTATCCAAAAGATACAAGCCTTAGAAAAGGCTATTACTGATAATATGCAAGCCTTACAAATAATTACTAAGAAGAATAATGTAATTTTGACTGACAAGATAAAGGCTTTAGAAATATTTACTGATGAAGAGAGTAAAAAGGTGATTGGTAATATGCAAACCTTAGAAAGTCTTAATGTTCAAAATATACAAGCCTTAGAAAACATCACTACTGATAAATTACATGCCTTAGAAAATTTTATTAAAACAGATAATAAAAGCATTCAGACACAGGCAGAAGAATTCAGAGGAGAACCAACCTCACCATTACATTATGAAATTATAGAGGAGTGCCCCAAGGTTTTTAAGAAAAAAATCTTAATTTATCCAATTACCATTCAAGAAAGACCACCAGATGACAGGTATCTCCAAGGCTATACAGAAGTTAAATGGAATTCTATGGCAATGTTAGATTTAAGATTTGAGGAAGCAATAGTTTCATACGGTATGATGAGACAGATGTTGAATTCATGGTCCCCTTGAAAAAAAATTACTCCAAAAGATGGGAAAGATTTAGTTACTGCACTATTGGAATATGGTCCTCAGTTACAGTGGCATAGTTGGTTGAGAGAAGAAGCTAACAGGCCCTTAAACAGCAAGGTAAAGTTAGAGGTTATCAAATTTCCATAGATCAAATCCTTGGTGAGGGCCATTATGCTGATGTGGAAAGTCAGGCTACATTTGATTATCACACCTTGTCCTATGCCATACAGCAGCCTTGAATGCTTGAGTATCAGAATTTTCCCAGGGGCCTACCCTGAGAAGATTCCTCCCAGAGTCCTGGGGAAGATGCTACAGCCCGTGTGTGTGGGGGTATCTGAGGGGAAAGAATCTATGTACACCATACTCTTTCATTCATCCATTTTCTCTAAGACAAAATTCTATGTACCCAGCTTCAATTTTGTTATGACACTCAGTTCCTCTCTGTCCCTCCTTTTCCTGTCCTCTCATAGCCCTAACTAAGCTCTTCTGTTATC
Source organism: Peromyscus melanophrys (assembly GCA_902168415.1). Taxonomy (NCBI): domain Eukaryota; kingdom Metazoa; phylum Chordata; class Mammalia; order Rodentia; family Cricetidae; genus Peromyscus; species Peromyscus melanophrys. The sequence goes on along the minus strand of CABHPR010132122.1, from coordinate 6,788 downwards.
AATCTTATCTTCATCCTCCATTTCTCCATCCATGATCATTTCTTCCTTTCCTCCTCTCCTGACCTGACCCAATCCCTACTATCTACAAAAGCTCTGCCTTCTTCCTTCTTCTCTGGCCACGTGACTCTGCCACTAACCTAGAGTCGGGAACTCTGTCTCAGACTTTACTGTACCTGGTTATGCAAAAAAACCTTTTTTTGCTCTGGGATCTCATTTCACCTGTCAGAAGAAGGAGGATCTGAGCTTGATTTGCCCAAGAAGCAAATCTATGCATCTAGGAGACAGGTGCTTGGCCTAGGAGACAGGCTGTGTCTCTAAAAGGCTGTTTTACCTTAAATCAGAGGCCTTAGGTGCTTACCAAGCAGTCCGGTCAGGTCGCTTGTTGTCCTTGGATGCTTTTTTTGGAGCTAGCCCTATCCTTGGATGTAGCTAAAGGGGATATTTGCAAAATGCAGATATCCAATTCAAATGCTAAAGAGGGAGCAGGGAACCTGGAGGCAGAAAGCCTTGCTTATGTGACCTTATCCAAGTACTTTGAGCATATATGCCCAAAGAGTGGTGCATATATACTGTTCTTGGGGAAATTATGAACACAAGAAATTCATAGTAAGAAACAGCTGAATAATAAAAGCCCAATAACACCAAATATTCCCTGATATGTGGCTTCCCTTTATAATAATTCCTTGATCTTCCTAGGTATAACTTTATTATATAAAGCTGAATCTCGATTACATATTCTTGAGGCTTGCAGCAATTAGGACAAGATTCAAAAATCAGAAAGAGGACTGTGCCATTTACTAAAGTTATATAAGGCCCAAAAGAAGCCTTCACTGAATTTTGCAAAGATTGACTTCAGCTGTAAATAGAACAATATCAGATCCAGAAGTTAGATGAATATTAATTGAGTCTTTGGTTTTTGAAAATGCTAATTCATAATGCAAAATGGTAATCTAGCCTTTAAAGATAAGATTAGCACCCATAGAAGAATGGATCTAACACATAATCAATATTGAATCTCATAACCATGGTAATGCTTGGATAGGAGAGATGATTTCCAAAGACTTGAGGAAAAATAAAAATGTCAAATGTTTTAACTGTGGTAAACAAGGTCAACTAAAAAGGAATTGCAGGCAGAGTGTTCCTAGAAACAATGTTTTTTCTAAAGATAATCTGAACAGAAGGCCCCAATCTTCTGGATTATGCAAAAGATGTAGCAAAGGCTGCCATTGGACCAATGAATACAGATCAACAAGGGATAGACAAGGTAACCCTTACTATTGGGAAACACCTTGGGTGGCCTCTCACAGGCCCCCATGTCAAATTTGATTCAATCATTCCCTGTCACCATGGGGGGAACTCCTCCACAGAGCAATTAAAGAACATAATACCTATTGTAAAAAAACAATAGTACTTTGGATGATAGGACAACTTTAGAAGACAAAACAAAATTTTCAGGAAAAGCCATACAACAAATATTTTGCCAAACCTCAACAAGTGATCAGAGACCAATGTTAACAACACAGATAAATGGCATCAAAGTTGAAGGTCTCCTAGACACAGGGGCAGATGTAACTATAATTGTGCCCAAATCTTGGCATCCAAATTGGCCTCTTCAGAAGGTAAATGTTCAGCTTCTAGGGATTTGAATTTTATCTCAAACAAAACAAAGTGCAAGATGGGTCAAATGCATAGAGCTTGAAAGAGAGAAAGGAAAATTAAAACTATATATGTCCAACATAGCAATTATCTTATGGGAATGTGATTTATTACAACAGTGGAAAACACAGATCAATATTCCTCCAATCTCAGAAACAAACCATAAAATAGAGACTGCTTCAGGGAGAAATATCAAAAGGTATTATCTATAGTGATCACAGACTGTTCAAGTTATACATAAACAGGATCCAACAGCTGGTGATCTCTCAAAGGTGTCAACAGACCTACCTATAACATGGCTAACTGATAATCCTGTCTAGGTAGAACAATGACCTTTGACATCAGAAAAATTACAGGTATTAGAACAGCTGGCACAGGATCAGCTAAATGCTCAACCTATTGAAAAATCGACCAGTCCTTGGAATTATCCTATATTTTTCATTAAAAAGAAATCTGGAAAATGGAGAATGTTAACAGGTTTGAGAGCCATAAATAAATTCAGCTGATGGGCTTCTATAACCTGGAATTCCCCTTCCCTGTCTCTTACCTAAAGGATGGTCTATTGTAGTGATTGACTTAAAGAACTATTTCATTACTATACCTTTACAAGAACAGGATAGAGAAAATTTTGCCTTCATGTTGCCTACTTATAATTCTCAGCCCATTAAGAGGTATTAGTGGAAAGTTCTCCCATGGAAAGTTCTCCCATAAGGGATGTTAGACAGCCCCACCCTGCACCAATGTTTTGTACAATAGCCATTAGAAATAATTCATAAACAATTTCCTCAATCCATAATTTATCGTTATATGAATGATATCTTACTATCTCATCTAAACATAGATAACTTAGAAGAAATGTTTTAGGAAGTAAAGAAAATATTGACTTAGTAGAGATTACAAATTGCTCCTGAAAAAATATGAAGAGGATATTCTATTAACTATCTAGGATATAAAATTGGTTTACAAAAAATTCAATCACAAAAGGTACAAATCAGGAGAGATCAATTGCAGACTCTTAATGCTTTTCAAAAATTACTAGGAGACATTAACTGGCTATGGCCCACAATTGGATTAACAACTCAAGAACTAAGTAATTTATTTCAAACATTACAAGGTAACAAGGACTTAAATATTCCAAGAAGAATAGCTGAAGCCAAAAAAGAATTGGCTCCAGTAGAAAAAAAAATTACAGGATGCACATGTGGATCGCATGGATCCAGAGCTTGATTGTATCCTAGGTATTCTACCTTCTACCCATTCTCCTACTGGAATCCATTTTTTTTTTTGAGACATGGCTTCTCTGTGTAGCTTTGAAGCCTGTCCTGGATCTTGCTCTGTAGACCAGGTTGGCCTCAAACTCACAGAGATCTGCCTGCCTCTGCATCCCGAGTACTGGGATTAAAGGCATGTGCCACCATTGTCTGGCTCCTACTAGAATTCTTATGCAGAGAGAAGATAACATTGTGGAACAGATATTTTTGCCACAGAGAGGGAAAAAAATTAAAGACCTATGTAGAAAAGGTTTCAGAATTGATTTAAAAAGGAAAATTGAAACTTCATCAATTGACAGGAATTGACCCAACAGAAATGATAGTGCCTTTTACTAATGCTGAAATTTCCTTGTTATGGACAGAAAGTGAACACTGGCAAAGAGCTTGAAGTAATTTTTTTTAGAGAGACTAACAACAAATATCCCAAAAGCAAGAGACTTCAATTAATAAATAAAACCAATTGTGTCCTTACTCACATTGTACAGGGAACACCAATATCTGAAGCCCCTACATTCTATACTGATGCAAATAAATCAGGAATGTAGGTTATAAATCAGGAAATTTAAGTAAAGTGGCTCAAATCCCTTATGATTCTGTTCAAAAGTCAGAATTATATGCTATTCTCATTGTATTAATGGACTTTATAGAACCTCTTAATATAATCACTGACTCTCAATATGTAGAAAGAGCTGTTTTATGTATTGAAACCACTGAAGTTATCCCTGATGATTCAGAATTAACATTGTTATTTAACCAATTATAGGAAATAGTCAGAAATAGGAATCATCCTGTATGTATAAAACACATATCAGATCCCATATGGGTCTGCAAGGCCCTCTAGCACAAGATAATGTTTAAATTGATCAGTTATTAATAGGAAATGGGCTGGAATCCACAGAATTTCATAAGAAACACCATATTAATAGCAAGGGTTTGAAAAAGGAATTTTCTATCCCTTGGCAACAAACCAAGGAAATTATAAGGAAATGTCCTACTTGTCCTTTGTTTAACCAAACTCCACTACCTGCAGGGATTAACCCAAAGGGTATTCAAGGAAATGAAATTTGGCAAATGGATGTGTTTCATTTTTCAGAGTTTGGAAAATTAAAATATGTACATCATACCATAGATTAGAAGCTATGGTCATTATGGGAATACCTGTACAAATTAAGACTGACAATGTTCCAGCATATGTCTCTTCATGTTCATATGTAAAATGAAGCAATTTCCCAGTTTTTTGCATATTATGACATAAAGCATATTGCAGGTATAGCACACAATCCCACAGGTCAAGCAGTTACAGAAAGATCTAATTGCACTTTAAGAGAAATGCTTAATAAACCAAAAGGAGTAATAATGACCCCTAGAGACAGATTGCACAATGCTTTATTGACTTTAAATTTTCTAAATGCTAATGAAAAGGCAGCAGCAGCTGCAGAGAGACGTTGGATAATAGAAAAATCCACTGAATTAAATCAGCCAGTACATTTTAAAGATATGTTGACCTTAGAATGGAAACTAGAATCTATGTTAAGTTGGAGAAGGGGTTTTGCTTTTGTTTCTACAGAAGAAAAGCTATGGATATCATCAAAATTAATAAAGCTTCAATTCAAACAGGAGAGCCCTCTTGATGAGAAGAGGTGATAGTTCATTAACCGATATGGTGATTTAACCTGTCAAAAGGAAGAACTCACCAAATTAAGGTCTATTTTTGTCTTTCCAGGAAAATAAAAACATCCATCTTGAGGAATTTAAAGACCTTTGGACAAATTAGCATCTAAAGAAGATGGGAGAACTATCCAGAAAAAAAAAGTTTACCAAGAAAAGGAGTAATCTGGCCTAATGGTATAATTCAACAGGATAAAATTTTATAAACCTTTCAAAATGTTTATTTTTGTTGGTCTCTATAGTCATGTTAAACAAGTGTTTTTATGTAGTCCTAACTCAATTAAAAACAAAAGCTAGCTTTGGAGTTGGAGGGTGGCTCTCTCCTTCTCTAAACCCAAGCATGTTGTTAAAAGAAAATTCAAAGTTTCTGTCTCGTATCAGAAGAGCCACCTGGTATGGGACAGAAGAAAACCAAAATCCAGGGACTATTATAATGTCACTAATCTCCTTCCCTGTAACACAAATTGCTAAACAGTCTTATTAATTAAAAAAAAAAAAAAACAGAGCCAGATATTGGGGTAAAAGCTGAAAGATCAGAGAGGCAGAACAGCAAGCCACTAGTTCTTAGCCCTATGAAATCCTCAGCCTCAAGAGAGCAACTTCCTGTTTCCTCACGCCTTATATACCTTTTTGTGCCCTGCCATGTTACTTCCTGGGATCAAAAGTGTGTGTCCTTCCCAAGCAAAGACATGAGATCTCAAGGGCTGGAATTAAAGGCATGTGTCACCACACCTGACTCTGTTCCCAGTGTGGCCTTGATGGATCTCTGCCTCCCGAATACTAAGATTAAAAGTGTGTGCTACCACTGCCTGACCTCTATGTCTAATTTGGTGACTGGCTCTGTCCTCTGATCCCCAGATAAGTTTATTAGGGTATACAATATATCACCACAATTCCCCTTGAATTTACTGTGACTCTTTGAAAAAAAAAATTAGGTACAAGTATTATCTCAAAATTTATACTTTCTGTTTTGCTATTGATGATATTGTAAGTACTAACTAATAGTTAGTTACTTAGGTTCTATGTAGCTTCTTATGTGATTTCAGGATTGAGTTTAAATAGATATTTAGGAATTAAGCCTGGATATCCTAGATGTATTCAATAGATCACGATCCTTTAACCCCCCCTAAAATTTACAGCGTATGTTATTTAATATGTTTAAGTTTTCTACAATGGGGGCTGGAGAGATGGCTCAGAGGTTAAGAACACTGCTTGCTCTTCCAAAGGTCCTGAGTTCAATTCCCAGCAACCACATGGTGGCTCACAACCATCTGTAATGAGATCTGGCGCCCTCTTCTGGCCTGCAGGGGTATGTGCAGACAGAACACTGTATACATAATAATAAATTAATAAATCTTAAAAAAAAGTTTTCTACAATGAATGATAAACTTTCCTAACAGCGATCTCTGAAGTCTCCTAAAAGATGGTGAGATCCCACAATGATGATTCTACCTGGATTGTTGATTCAGGGATCTCATTTAGAACAGGAAAAAAAAAAACAAATCAGGGAACTTCCTAATGATACTTACTCAGAACGGGAGAGGCAAGTGGTTAGAGCAGGTAGAGGAGAAACAGCTAGAGGGGTGCAAGTGTCTTAGTAATAGAATTGCCCACATAGTGGGGCTCTGGAAGTTATAGCAGGGAGATGCCCACATGGTGGGTGCCCCAAAAGGGCATAGCACGGAGAGAGGACACTTACTGAATAGGTGAGGAGAGATGGATGGTTCGATAAGGTGGAAGGAAGAAGTGGCTGAAGAGGTAGATTTCAGAATCAAATCCGGTGGGTGACAAAAGCCAGCAAAATCAAATGATCCATACATATCTTAGGAGAGTCAGATGCGCAGTTTGTTCCTGAGCGACGGAGTTCCCTGGGGTGGAACTTATTTATGCCACAAGGCACCTGATGAATGAAAAAAGAAATAAAAAAGAAAGGACCATAACTGTTCCCAGGTATGGTGGAGGAGAACGATTATTACAGGTCTGTAGGGGAGCATAGCCAGAGGCAGAGACATCTGGGAGAGTCCAGAGTGGACCTGACCAGACTGAGCTGGGTCATGTGGGTCGAAGGGGGTGGGGAGAAAGGAGAGAAAAGGACCAGGTGCAGCAGCCAAGAGGGCAAAGCTACAAAAAGGGCAGGCAACCCAAGTGTCCTGATTACACAGGGAAGAGCCTCTGCGGGGAGGGCAGCCCAGC